>JAAGNO010011204.1:4397-51809 GCA_033439905.1 Ceryle rudis
GATGCTTTAGTATTGTAGGAAGAGACAAAAACATGTGGAATGATGGAACTCAATCTGCTGAAATTCTAGAATATTTCAGATAACTTTCTGGTGATTGATTTGCTTTCTATTAAAAGTAATTTCTCTATTTTAAGGGGGGGAAAGCTTGTGAAATTAAAAATTGTTAGGGTCTTTTTTTCTTTTATTATTGCAGATGGTACTCTTAGCATTTTCTTGGATTTGAAACTAGAGAGCTGAATAATTACAGTATACCCTTCTTTGCTTCTCATCTAGTTCTTGGAAGTTTAAACAGCCTTTCATACTGAGCTTTGGAACAAATGGAAAGTAGAAATTGAAATGTAGCACTTAGAGAATACACTTTTATTCAGATATTAGTGGAAAGGAGATGCATGTCAGGTTACTGCATATACAGCAGTATACATATACATATACAGCAGAATGGGAATTCATAAGATTGAGCTTGTAACCTTAGAGAAATCATCAGAATAGTGCCTTGGCGTATTGTCGCTTCAACAGGCCCATCTGTGACTTGAAGACATTTGAGTGAAGCTTGACGGGAGAATCTAGGGAAGAAACTTCCTTTATCTGCTCTTTAGGGTAGCTAGGCCTTCAGCAATTTGTTAAAAAACTTGCTTAACTCTTTTGGAGCACTGGGGTTAGGAGGTCTTATCTGTGTTTTTGAGGGGTTGTGGTACACTGGAGGAAACCTCTTGTCGGCTTCCAGAGCATATACTCTTGTGATACAGGTTCTTGGTAGATTACAGGGACTAACTTCTGTATCTTTGGCTACCACCTGCTCACTTGAGAAGCAGACCAAAACTATACAGTTGACCTTCTGAAGCTTATCTTTTGTTGAAGTTACAAAGGCACCTACCCTGCCTCAAGATCTGTCTTTAGAAACAAGAATGAATCAAATGATATTTTTAAGGCAACACCCAAAGACATCATGAGCTCTATTTGTGTGTTTTCGTATGTTTATGAAATCTGTAGCAATAAAGCAGAACTACTTAAAAGAATAGAAGTAGTTATTTCATTCTGATATTGCTTTTACCATCTTATTAGGTACTGTCTCAACATTTCCTCCTCTAATTTTTTCAACTTGAAGTACATCAAATAGCTTCATTTTCAGTAAGCAGTAATGTATAAAAGTTTTGTCTTGAATAGAGAAAAACTGGACTAAATAGGGTAACTTTCATCTTGCCTGTTTTGCCATTTTCCACAAATCTTCTCGTGCCTGTATCCATAAGCTGTTTTTCCTTTCTTCACAGATTCTTGCAACTTTGTGAAACTGCCATCAGAGCAAAGTGTGGAATGGTATTTGAGGTTACATCTGTTCAGTACTGATAATTACTGATAATGGTAGTGAAAAAGCAAATAAAAGGATTCAGTTATATCAATTTGAAAATAAAGGAACTGGCATATTCCCTAGTCAAGCAGTTAGAGAGATTAGTGGCATGGAGCTGGAAACGGTGTATCAGTAAATCTTGTAAAATCACTGTGTTTACTCATCAGCTCTGTAGTGACATGACTGAATGGCATGTTTGCTCAAACTGGTTTTAACTTAAGTTTTGGGTTTGTTTTGTTTTAGCGGGTTGGTTTGTGGTTGGTCGTTTTGTTTGTGTTTGGTTGTTGTGGTTTGGTTGGTTGGTTTGTTTGTGGGGTTTTGGCTTTTTTTTTTTTTTTTGTGCTGTAGCCATCGGTGAAGTTGCTGGTATTTGAAAGGCAACTGGTCTGTTATTCTTTAGATTAGAGATAGACACAGACCTGGCTTTTGACTTAAGAGCTCAAGTTCTTGCTTTTGGATTTCTTTCTTTATTCCCTCTGAAAAAGCTTCAGGTATTGCAATGGATTGGAGTAGGAACTGGAAAACATCTGGCTGCTTTGAAATAGCGATTTTAATCCACTTGTTCTTGCAATGGTAAATTGCAGTAGGTAAATGTTAGTGGCCTTAGTTTTGAGGGTAGGCAGCATGTGAGTATATTTCTATTGTAAAACTTTGTGCTATGGTAAGAGGTCTGGTAATGGTACAGATGAGGTTTATATTGAGAGATGTGCATTACCTGCTTACAGTGAACAACTTGGCAATATGTAATTTATGGGTGCATGGTGTTTTCAATCTGTTTTTTAAATGGTGGAGAACAGTAAATTGTTTTTTAATGTGCAACAGGCTACTGAAATTTTTCTTTCCTTAACCAACTGCCCAGGTATTAATTTAAATTCCAGTGGAGTTTGGTGGGTTTTTAAAACTATTGTATTTATTTATTTTTTATTGGAAGGACCTGAGTGCTGTGTTCTTTACAGCCTTGTAGGGTATAGGGCACAGTGCAAACAGGTTAAAAGCTAGATGTACCCTTAAGAGCTAGATGTAGCCACTTGTGCAAAGGGAGGAGCTAGAGGAGTAATGGCCCTAAATTTGGTGGTGTTGATGAGTTGCTAATTACATCCCGGTCTGTTTTTTTGGAGTGGGAAAGAAATTTGATTACATCTGCTTTGTAAGTGGGCTGCTCTTGGATCCTTTGACTCGATGAAAAGTAATGAAACTGGTTTCACAATCACACACACTTGGATCTGCTTTCCTGCTCCCACAGATTCTTGTTCTGGTGAATATAAGAATGGTAGTTGTACTGTGACTCCTGTAGAAATACAATTCAGCCACACTTCTAAAGCATTTATTAGAAGCCTGCGTTGAAGTCAAGTCCCTCCTTACACCTCAATTCTCCTGGGTACAAAAAGTTTTTTGAAGCTTTTGATAAAGGTGATCTAAGTGTGAAGTATTTTATTCTTCTGCACTTTACCAAAAGAGAAAGTGTAAGGGGAGGTACTTCAAGTCTGAGAAGGAGGCACAATAAAGCTTTGGCAGTAGAATGTGTTTGTTATTTTCAGGAAGCATTCCTGAATTTCTTAGTGCTTCGCATGCTCCATGAAAGATGTAGACATTAAAGTTTCCGAAAAGTGAGGGGAGTGAAGTAAACAGCAGTGATAACTCTTGCAGAAAGTCCATTGCAAGTTTGTTCTTGTATGTGTGGGTACAGGATACTTTCTGGATGGCAAAAATTAAACATGTACTTTCAGGAATGTAAAGCAAATATTTTAAACCTCATGTCTGTGCTAATGTTCAGTTTGAGTGGCTGGATCTTGTAGTATCATATGTGACTGTTGCCATACAACATTCAGTACTGGTAATAAAAACTAGGAAGCCAACAACTAAGGCTTTTTGTGAAGTTCATTGTCTTGTTCTGTCACTGCCAAAATGTGATATGGGTGGATTTTAATGCTGCTTTGAGCTAAAGAAAATTTTTAGAATCATGTGAGTATTAGCCATGTGTATTGAATGTTCCCCCTAATTTCATTTAGAAGGAAGGTTTATGAATTTGTAATGTAAACATAAATGTTCATATGGGCCAGATTTCTATTTCAAGATCAGATAGTATTTTAAACAGGCTAAAGAGTATATTAGTCTTGAAAAATCTCTTGTTATGATTTTGACACATCTAAAGAAGCTGGATTTAGAAAACGTTCTGACTTCTGTCTTTAATTTTAGAGCAGCAGCCTTATCTGATAGATGTGTGCAGTTTCTTACCTATCAGTCAAACTACTGTAATAAAATAATACTTTAAAAACAAAAGAGTATCTGTCAAACTATTATTATAAGCTCTCTATAGGCCAGCAGCACAGTGGGGAACAGCTCTGCACACAAAACTTGTGTTTCCAGCATCTTTTTAAAAGATACTGAGGGGCTATTTCTTGGCAGGATATGATTTATGTACTGTTTCCAGACGTTGATTCAAAAAAACCACAGTATTAGCTTTCACACTTACAATAATCAATTTCTAGCACAGTAAAAAACACCGTATATTTAAAGAGTATACTTTTAACTTCCAAATGACAAGTTTTCCTTTTTATATACTGAAGTTGCAAAGCTACCAAAAAGCACTCAGAGTAAATTTGATTCTACCTCTTCTTTGAGAAATTTCCTGGTTTAGATTTTCTCTTATTTATATGAAACATCTGTGGCTGGCTGGTGAGATCTGTCGTCAACCACTAAGAAAGCAAGCATTCTTGATCAGAAGACAACCAGACAGTAGAAAGTGCCACTTTTTAGGTCGGATAGTAGTACTGGCAGACAAACTGAAGGAGTAAGGGAGTTCCTCGTAGAGGTTCTGGGAGTGTGGTGGTTATGTGGGCTGTTGAGGCTATCAGCCTTTGCCCATGAAGAACTTTGTTTCTGTTAACAGTGGATGAGGAGAGCGGTAGCATATATGCAGTCCTGGGAGAAGCAGTATGCCTCTAGACCCACTACTTTTGCTCCCTTTCGTTTTAAAACATCAGAAAGCTGCTTATATATTTCCACCTCCACACACCCCTAATAAATTAGGTTAAACTGCATAAAGATACTTTTTTCATTTGTAGAAGTTTAGTCTGTGTGTGGGTAATTGCTGTAGCTCAGTCCCCCTATACCTAGCTGTTCTGTTACCTTTGTGTGTATCTGACAGGCCATTGCAAGCTGCACAAGTGTGACACAGATTGTCAGCCCAGTTATGGAAAAATACAGAAAGATGGCAGATGAGGTTTTATCAACACTTATGTATGATCTGGTACTATTCATATTAGCTGTTCTGTCTCTGTTGCTACTATCAGTAACAACTGCAGGCATGGTTTGATTATTCCAGTTGGTACTACAGAAAACTCAGCTCTTGAAACAAGGTTTTGTTTTTGTTTTTTTTTTTTAATTGTACTTCTGCTGAAATGAATTCAGAGAAAAGACAAGACTTGAGAAGGGCAGTATGAGCAGTAGGAATTTGATGCTCACTCTTTAAACCTCTAAAGGGTGATCAAAAAGGGCATGTTTTGATGTACTGGGTAGTGGACTAAGGCAAATGTAACTCCTGGAAATTGTGAGGTGTGGGAAATCAATACAAAATGTTATGTTGAAGGATACTGCTTCAGAGGACAGTAATTCAGATGCCATGGAAATGGATTTATTTCATATATACATAGAATAAATCACAAGCTGTGAGGGGTTTGGATATGAATTTCTCAAACCCGTTGGCATTTCTTGTTTTAATAATGCGAGGAGCAACATGGGGATTGATGCAAAACTACTTGATTAAGAAAAACTGTAGGGTTTTTTTGTCAGTGTGATGTGTTTGTACTTTCTCTGAACAGTAAATCAATTTGAATATCAATAAGTGTAAGAATATTAAAATATTTAACCTGTCTTCCTTCTCCAGCTATGCTCCTTGGTGTCCAGCTTGTAAACAGATTGAATTGACATGGGAGAGTCTTGGGAAGGAAAGCGAACATCTAGATATTACTGTGGGAAAGGTGGATGTCACTCAAGAACCAGGTATGATACGAAATAGACTGTTTTAATAAAGGGAATTACTCAGTATAATTACCACTTTAGTATCTGGGAGTCTGTGGAGTACCTGGGATGCCAGCCACGTCAGAAAAGAGGTTTATAAGTCAAAATAACATTATCCACATGGTTTCATTATATAGTTTGTACCTGTGAGTCTAAATTTATAAACTCAGTTTGAAGGATTAAAGAATGGGGGAAGTGATCTGGCTTAATACTATAATAAAAGTGGCTTATTCTCTTTTTTTTTAATCCACTGAAAGCTGTTGCCTGTCTCATTCCTCTCTCCTCCAAACTGCAAAAGAATCGAGTTCTGTAGCCTCCAGTTACAGAGTTTCAGGGTGTGGTAGCACTGCCACAGTGTGAGCCCGCTTTAATAAGTTCTTGACTTTCCACTGTGGTGCTGGTTTATTGTCTTGTTTAACTGTAGAAGTGCTTTAAAGTACAGATGTTGTTGTTGTTTTCTGTTGGTGATGCACATGCATTCACAAAAAGCGTTTCCTAACTATTCACAGAAGCATGAATACAACCTTTATTCCTTCAGTGACTCCCCTCAAAGTTTTAAATGTGTGTTTTTGTAAGCAATGCCAATACTGTTTAAACCTCTGCATCTCTTAGGAATGTTTCATGGTTTTTTTGTCTTTATGGGGATAAAAGATTTTATCAGGAGTATCAAAAGCCTGCCAGAGTTAGGAAGAGATCTCCCAAAACTAAAACGTTTAAGCTTTACTGACTTCTTTGCCTTATAAAGTGTGTGGAGAAAATCTCCTTTTTTTTTTTTTTTTTTTATTTGAAAACATGCCAAACAAGTTAGCTTTATCAAGTTAACAGCAGAGAAATGACTTCAATTGCTCTGAGACCAGAGTTTAAGTTCACGAGTATATGCCAGCTGTTCTAGACCTTCTGTAGGCTGTTTTGTTAAAAGTTTAGAAGTATACAAAAACTGAGACCAAAAAGCTGTTCATGTCAGGCTCTTCTTTAGTGCACATATTAATCATTAACAGTTTATTAAATAGATGAGTTTGAATACTAAAATTCTTTGCATATATATATAAAGTTAGCTTCCACACATTAGGGAAGTAGTGGTTGCTCTGAAGTTAAGGCTGCAAATGGGAATCAATTATAATCTGATCTTATTTTCTTCCAGTTAGGGATTCTTTTGCTCGTACAGTGTTCATATAAAAGGCTTTCAGTCTTGAATGTGGCATTTGGATGAGTAACTTAAAAATGCACTTTCAGAAGTAAGGCTGTGGAAATAAAATACTAGGGATCAGGAATTATTCTTCCTGATAAAGAACTTGAAAAGAAGTATTGGGACCTGAAGGGGCCAGATACTTGAAACTTTAATTTGGTTTAATTTTTTCTGACTAAATGATGTCAGATTCTTAAGACCTTAGATGTGACTTTTAACCAGAAGTTCCTTGGATATTTGAATTTCTAATATTGCGGAGAGTCTTGACCTCTGAGGATGTTTGACTTCTGCAAGTCAAAGGACTGACCCACAGTGATGAATTTGTAGGTATATTATGCATGCTTTGGTACAATATCCACAAAGGCAGAAAAATGTAGCCACTTCAAAAACTAATGAATACCAAACTGGTAAACAAAGATATATTACAGATTTAACCTTTTGTGCTGATGTAATTTTGAAGGTAGATGAGCTCTACTGGAAGCTTTCCAGAGTTATTGAGGTATTTTTATTACAGGCTTAGGCTTCAGCATTTCTTTCAGTTGGTGTGCTTAAATGCTCTAGCTCCTATTTTTGCTTGCACAATGGTACCTTAATTAGATTTCATTATGTAACTAACCCCTTCATCAAACTGAAAGTGGTCAAAATGTGTTAAATTAGGAGAAAACCACTAGATGAGTTCAGAGTTGCGTAAAATTGCACTTCCAAAATCTGCCGGAGAAAGTAGCCATTCATGGTGCTTAATTACAGCAGATGCTTAAAGAACAAATCCACCAGAGCCTTAATGGATTTACAGCGTATTTCAGTCACTGGATGTACTAGTCTTAAAGTGCTTATTCTTTTCTCAACTCCTTTATTGAAACATTCAGTGTTTGAAGAGCAAATAAAGGAGGTATTTCAGGAACTGGAAGTATGTATGTTTGTGGTGCGTTTCTTCATCTCCCAGTCACAACCTTTAGCTGTGACTTAAAGCAAGACCTCTTAGGTGTTCCGTAATCTTTGAGTACTTAATAGGTGAAAACAGATTTATTTTTAGATGTCACCTCTAGTCTCTGTGTGTTTTGGGGAGAAAATGTGTGTGCAAATGCTGAAGGTTTTTTCCTGTTCTTGATTATCTGTTGACTTCATAATAGATGCATGTAAGGTTTTGATTTGCAAACACAGACGGATGCTTAACAATATTTCAAGTTATAAGCATGAACTGGCTGGTAGTTTTATGAAACATGCACCAAAACAGTTTACTGTCTGTTCTTGGCTTTTTGTTGCTGGCTCCCATCTGGTTTTCCTCATCAAAGGAGGTGTCTTAAAGCTCCTTAATAAGTAAGCAGTAAACACCCAACTAAAGTTTTGGGGATGCTTAGATGCATTTTGGATACAGATTTTTATAGTATATAATTTACAGTTTCCATTGTTCATTCTGAGACTGTTGGTACTTGCTCTAACATAGGGTACTGCCAAGAGACATTTGAGCTAGCTGTTTTGTTTTCTATTCGCCTGACTAGCATTTGTAAGAACCTGAGAGAGCCTTTCAATGTTTCCATGATTTTTTTTCTTCTCTTAAAATTATTATATTCTTTATGGCTCTCCACCTTGTGCAGCTGTGCTTTTTCTGCTTGATGAATCCTACTGTTACACTTGTGGTTTTGTTTACTTTATATCTCCCTGTGCTGGCACAACTTTTAGATGTTTTATAAAGATTTCTACCACCCTGCCTCTCATAGCAATAAAGACAGAAAGCTGAAAGGTTGACATGAAGACTACTTGCTTTATGGAACTTTAAAGATGCTTACACTTGGTTTGATTTAAACATCTTTGGAAAAAAAACCCCAACCAACCAAAACCACCAAAGCACCTACACAACAAAAAAACCCCTGCATCCCTTTTTTGCCTATTTCACAGGGGAATTCACACTCAGAAAAACATTACTACTGGAACTTTTAAACATACATGACTTAGTTCAGTATGGCTCACCTTTGTCTCTAAAGGCAGAAACCCTCTTGCTGTAATACTTTTCCATGCCTAACTTCCTGGTGCCAAAAGATGTTTGCTTTATTGAAAACCAAATAAGGACTTAGTTTCCCAAAAGAACTTTATAAAAGAAAAAGTTAGTTATTTAACTTCTACTTTTTCCATTGGTACTTAATATGAATGGCAATTGCTGGCTAGAGGAATTTAGCCCTTACTTATGGAGTTACTGCGTGTCTAGACATTGATAATCTTTGAAGTCTGCTGTTGTTTGGGGTTTGTTGGTTTTTGGTTAGTTTGATTTGGAAAACAAAAAATTTTGGAAACAAAATTTTCCGAAATAGTCTGCATTAGTAGCATGTTCTTAATTTCTGCAGTATTTAAGTTGGATGTGTTGAATAGTGATATTACTAAGCACAAAGGTGAGTTCCTCCTCTTGCTTGAAGGTTTTCTGATTGTCAGGAGGTGGTAGCATCAAGTGGCCCTGACTTTCCTCAGATTTGGAAGCCGAGGAGAGAGAGATGCCTTCACCTGACAAGATAGCTAGTTGAGTCACACAGGCTGCTTTTGAGATGTTTGGGGGCTTTTTGCTTCACAGCCAACTCTTTTGCAAGGGAGATCTTCATTGCCGTACCTAACGCATCAACGAAGATGGAAGCGCTTGCACCTATTGCTCTGTAGCGCTACTGAATGTAAGGCTGGAGCACTTCAAACACCTTCTGCCCCCCAAGTTGTTGTTTTGATGTTTTGGGTAATTTCTCTGTCCTAAGAGTTTTATTACGTTGTCACTGTCTAGGGTGATACTTGTAAAAAGGTTATGATGCATTTGCCAGTCAATGAAACACCCGCTTTTAGTATGGTGATCAATTCTAGTCAGCCTCTTGAAACCCCACTTCAAACTTTCTTGATCCTTTCTGCTCTCTTATGGCTGATGCTCAAAATGCTGACATGACTTACCCTTCTGGATGGTGTGAAAAATTGTTCTCATGGCTTGAATTTGCATTTTACAGAATGGAATGCTATGATATCCCAAGGTTTATTTTGTTATAAATCTGTTGGCATACCATTTGTATTTACCTAGAGGGGAATGATGTATGGGAATGTTAAGAACTTGGAAGCGTCTAAAACATTTTCTTCCTAGTCATGCTTATGAGAGAGATTGAGCCTTCCTATAGGATAGAAGAACAGACCGGTTGTGCAGCGTATGCTGATTATTTGGAAGAAGTAAACAAGCAAATATGAAAATTAATTTAATGACTTGAAGTACCTGAGATTTGAAAATCTAAATAATTTCAAGTCAGCTAAAGAATGAATTAAAATCAGGGGCCGGAGTTCGTAAGCTGCTATTGTCATTGCTGCTGTTGTTAGTGGCCCAACTTTCTAGATGAAACTAAGGTCATCTGGATAAGACTACGCACAGACACGAGCACAAGGCATCCTGGAATATGGGTGTATTTGTGTGGTTGCTCTTCCTCTTGGTTAGAGGGGCATCCTGCTGGTCTGATCAAAAACTTCAGCTGTATGCACATATTGATTAGAGAAATTACCTTTCAGTAAACACTCTTGGAGGTCAGTTTCCTGTCAGCAGTATTTAATATCTGTTACAGCGTAGCATTTCTGAAGACAAACTGTTAACCTCTATTTACAAACCAGTGGTACAACCTATTAGTTCACAAATACAGATCTGTACGTATTTATGGAGAAGGCAGAATGCTAAGAAATTTCACTTAAATGTTTGATGTGGTTTTTATTTTATTTTTTTCTTCTTTCCTTTCTAGGCCTGAGTGGTCGTTTCTTTGTCACGACACTTCCAACAATTTACCAGTAAGTGTATCATACTAGAAACAGTTGTCTGTTTCAGTGCGTATTCTTTTTTCCTCTCCTGTTTGTACAGTGGCATGGAAGATGTAATGAGCAATTGGCTTATTTCACTTTTGTCAACCTCAGAAACATTTCTTTCGGGAGCTCGGTGCAATTTACATTCATTACTTATGTATTTTTTAACTTACGGTGGAAGATTCTCATATAAACAGTTTTGTACCAGTTTTGTGCCACAATTTCAGTCTGGAAACAACAATTAATTTATAAATTTATAAAAACTAGTGCAAGCTAGCCTAGAAACCTAACCACATGTGAACGGACACATTTGACCTTATAGAATTGTCTCAAATTTCTCATTTGAATAACTGACTGCACAGATCGCATGTAAAATACTGCAGAATTTTCCCACTGTTTGTGGTACTGCTGTTGCTGATTGGAATTCTTCATCTATTGACTCAGTGCCAGTATGTAGCTGTTGACCCCTATTTGTCACTTGTTTTAAACTGTTTGAAACATACGGGAAAATGAAGGAACACTGATGTTTGATTTCCTTTTGGGTGGTTTTTGGAGCATGATTGTATGATAAAGTCTTCATCTGAGACTTTTTTTAGTTTAAGTGAATTTACTAAGTTCCTGTGTTGTCAATACTGTAAAAAACAGATCAGAAAAGCTGTTTACCGTATCTCTCGTCCAATAAGACATCATCCTTTAAGTACTTTGACTCAATACCATGGCTTAATATACATACACGCTTTCAGTTATGTCTAAAAGATGGCTTGGTTGTTAACCTCATGTGCTTCATATTTGCCGTAGTGCGAGTGAATATTTAAGAAAAAATAGCAGTTTTAATACAAAAGGCTCATAAAGGCTGTTTAAAACCTGAGACCTTCTGTCATGGATTACAATTTGAACACATATTGAAAATGCTAAGGTGCTTAACTTTCTAAGCATGTCAAATCTGTAATGTACATGGGGGTTTTGATTGTTTGTTGTCTTTTTTTTTTTCTTTAAATAGATACATTTTTAAGGGATACTTCTGATGTATGTTTCTGTTCTTTAGCGCAAATGATGGAGTATTTCGCAGATACCGAGGCTCACGGACACTGGAAGATCTTCAAGGTTATATTTTAGAGAGAAAATGGGAAGCTGTGGAGCCTGTAGCAGGATGGAAGTCACCATCTTCTATAATGTAACACTTTGTTTTTATTACCAAGAAATATGGTTTATAGCTCATTGTTCATTAGGATGCTATGTTGACAGCTTGAAGACAAAAGGCCTTTATTCCCTAGACATGTAGGCTTTGTAGAAGCAATCTGTATTGACAGCCTGCTTTCCAGCTTCTCACCTTTGAAAGCAGTTTATTTTCTGCATTTGCTTTTGTTCATGCCTGCTAAGGCTTCTTTGTATCATCTTTGAAAATAAATAAATAAATTAAAAAAAATACAACCGCTGGGAATTATGTAACTGCTTCAGTATCTGCTGAGTACTGGAATCAAATGCATGTTTATGTAGATTATTACTTCAGGACTTCTGTCTGCTTGGGGCAGGCAGCATTTAGCTTTAAGGATTTCTTGTTTCTTTGCTTACAAGGAAGTCTCTTGTCCTCCTTTGGAATAGGAAGCAGTGTAGTGCTTATATGGTATATAGAATTTTTTTCAGAGCGTTGGGTTTGCTTTCAAATAGCACAGAGTCTTGTATGATATAAAGGATGAACCAAAGATGTGACTGGCCTGCATTTCATTCTGGCTAAAACTATTATGTGTAAATTCATGAGAAAGATCCAGTGAGTGTGCTTATTTTTCATCTGAGAATGAGGAAGAACTATAGGATGTGTAGTTACGGGGAGAGGAGCTACAGAGCTGCATGCTGCCGTGAGTTATGGCTGCATAGGGTTAAGCTGGGGAATTGCTATTTCTTGGTCATGTTCAAACGCATCTTTCAATTCACTGTTTCCATGCTCTGCATTGAGCTGGCCTGAGTAAATATAATACAGAGAAAATGTATTTGTTTGCAGTAGCCTCCTCCTGACAATTACTAGGGCCTGAATGGCATTAACAGTCTACAGAATCTTTTCCTGGTTTCTGTGTGGTTTGCTGTGTATCTCAACTCCTGTATGTCTTAGAGCATGTTCCTTCCTTTTCTTTGTTTTCTAGGATGCACGGCATGGCAGGGCTCTTCCACTTCTCCGCATGGATCAGGGTGAGTAATTATGTAGTAGTGTTTTCCATATCCTCTTTTTATGCCTGGAATAATAATCTGTTTAGAAGTCAAAACCTAAGTTAATATTTCTATTAACTTTTTACAAGAGTTAAATTTTCCTTACATATACTGTACATTGCTGTTACATATGCTGTACATTGAGTGTATAGTATCTTTGCATTATATATTTTGTAGTACTGATAGACTATGCCTAAAGCGGCGGTTTGATTGTAATGCAGAATGTACTTACTGGTCGTACTCTCTTGGTTTAATTAAAATGGTCTATCAGTGTGGTATCAGGATAAAGTAGTTCTTTGAGAGCTGCTGCAAAAATGGTTGTAAACATCAGGAGTACATTTAGTATCTCCCAGCTTCTCTCACTTCATGCTATTCCCAAAGATTATATCTAGGTTCATTTTCAGAGTTGTAAATCGTGTTCTTCTGCAGTTTGTTTCCATCTAGTGTATTGCACAGTAGAAAAGTGGGTAATGGCTTACTTTTAATAAGAATTTCTCCATTTGGATTTTAGAGTGTTAACGCCACTTGCACAGGAACACAACAAATTTGAACAAGTAAAGTAATTATCAGAAGTAAAGGAGAAGTACTTGGCATACACGGAAATATGCTTTGAACTTGTATTTCTAGACCTTTTCTTTTGGAAGCTATCAAAGTTTTTCCTGTAGCGTGTAAATACAGAGAATTTTCAGACCTTTTCAATTTTGGTCAGGAAAAATGCTCTTTCTTCAAATCTTCAAGTGTGGCCAGGGTTGAGAGACTATGTGTGATTGCAGCAAAAGGTCTTAATATTATGAAATAAATGTAGTAGAGGGCTTGAGCAGAGTTCATATCACTTCCAGTAAGCATCTAATTAACCTAGAATCAAATAACTTTCACTTGTTAGGTTTCCTGTGCAAATTATCTTTGATTCTTTCTTTCACTGGATAGTATTAACTTTTTATAGCCTTCTGGCATTTCTCTGCTGTGATTGCTGCATAATGATGTTGTCTGTCTACTTTCCTTCCTGAAAGTTTAAATGCTCTGGGAAGAAACCTTCTCTAATTTGCTTTCTGCTTTGATGAATATTTCAGCTGTACATTTCCTCGCTCTTCTTTCTCTGCTGTCCTTGCATATGCTTTAATAAATTTTGGAAGCTGTTCTGACATGAAAAGAAAAAATAATAATAATAATTAAAAAAAAAAAAGCCCTGGAATTTCAATATTTAAATTTCTGTAAGTGGTGATTGTGGTTTGTTTTCTAATGGATATAGTCCTGGAAGTTAATGTCATAATTTACTTCCTGCCAGACTGTCTGACTAGATGTGATGCTTAGTTCAGTCCATTGAATTTGTGGGTCTGAATAACAGACTTTAGTTTCAAAGACATCTTAATATTCTGTTTGGGTTATTCTCTTTGTAAGTGAAATCACTTAGCATCTGCTTACAATAGGTGGCTCCTTTTAAGAACTAAAGAGCCTGAGTAAGAACTAAGTGGCTTAATTTTACTTAGGAGCTGATTCATTACGTATTTTGGTTTTATGTGACTTAAGTGCCTACCACTCTACTTCCCAGTGGTAATTATGGGGACACAGCTCTGCACGAGGTTACTTTTTTTGTTTTCTTTTGTTGTCATTGGTGATGTGCTTGTGAAGTGAGGATAAAAGGACACTAGCTTTTAACCTGACTTGGTTGCTTTTTTGGTTCCAAAATATTTAAGTTATAAGTTATCTTTTTAAATAATCAGCTTCATAGACTTCTGTCGGGGCTGACTGTCATTGCCCGGGGTGCTGTGCTGCACGGTCTCCTTCCTGCAGTAGAGGCTATAAGAACAAATGTATGAGTTCATGACATGGGTTCATCTAGCCCAATAGTCTGACAGTTGCCGTCTTCTTGAGGAATATAAGGATCAAGAATGTTGTGATACTTTCCTGTAAGCTCTGAGGCTTCCCTTACATTTATCTGCAGTAAGATTACATATGGTATCTTTAATGCTGAGTACCTTTGGAGGAAGGAATTGTGCATCCTTTGCTAAAAAAGCCTTTTAATGTTAACTACTCATTGCTACATGGAGCAATCCTCTACAGGATGTAAAGGAAAACAAGATTTAATGGTATCAAAAGAATTAGAATATGACATTTGTGGGTGACGAGGGCTTGAGAGGGAAGACTTTAGCATAAATACTGTCAAATGAAAGGTCTTAATTTGATATCAATTTATGTAATGATGACATCATTACAACTGGTGTAAGGTAAGACATTACTAAGTGCCAACTTCTCATTTCCAGCAAATTCATAGCTACCTCACTGGCACTCTTGGAATTCACGTTTGGATTTCTTATGCAATCTTCATCTTGGCTACCTTACTGATTGGCCTGTTCCTGGGTTTGGTAAGAAAGCATATTACTTTCTTTTTCTCTGTTATCTAGAACTTATGCTTTGTATTAACAAGTGCTGGGGGGGGGGGAAACCAGCACCGTAAGATATACTCAAATACCTTATCTTAGTGATGTATTTCTTCTCCCTGGTATCCAGTGATAGGACCCGTGGGAATGGTTCAAAGTTGCACTGGAGAGGAAGTTCAGACTGGGCATTAGGAAGCATTTTTTTACCAAGGGGCTTGTCAAACACTGAAACAGTCTTCCTAAAGAGGCAGTCAGTGCCCCAAGCCTGTCAGTGTTTAAGAGGCTTTTGGATAATGCCCTTAACATGCATTACCTTCATCGGCTCTGAAGTGGTTAGGCAGCTGGACTAAATGATCATTGTAGGTCCCTTCCAACTGCAATACTCTTCTATTAAAATTCTGAAGTAGTCAGTACTGTAGATCCATTCTGTAGTGTTAGTACCTACTTACTTGAGTGAACGAGTCTTTACTATAAGTTAACCTTTTTACGACATTCATGCTTCAATTTAGATTTGTTTAGTCTATCCACTAAAGGGATTTTTATATTGGCCTTTTGTATTTAAGACTGTTGCACTTAAGTATTGAATACGTGTAGTCAGAATTGTGGAAAGACACCAACTTTCTCAAAACTCAAGCTTTGTGGAGAGTTTTTTTTGTTAGCTGGGGTGGGACTGAATCTGTGGGAGTTAGCAATGTAATTACGATGCTACACCCTTACTCAAAAGGGAAGGATGAAGATCATTTTTTTTAAGGCTTTGAAAATTTGGGGGTTTAATTAATTTACTCTATTCCAGGACATAGCTTTATGGTTACAGCTTGGTTTTAATAAAATCTGACTTAGCTTCTTTCTCCCCCGTGATCTTTTGGTTTGAATTCTCATTAGTAATTGAAAAATCTGACCTCTCTTGTTACTAACCACAACTGGTGTATTCATATATCAATCTCCAAAACATCATGAAGGTTATGCAAACAAACCTGATAGCCGTGTATGCGAATGATAAGCACCACGTCCTGAGCCCTGTGTTGTTTCATCAGTGAAAACATTTCAGAGTTACTTTACTTGTGGATCTGGGATTATTTTCTCGCAGAATATTTGAATGATGTGGCTCTACGACCTCTCAAATATCAATATATTAAATGAAAAACTGAGCTGGAAAAGGAGGTCTAGATGGGAATAGAAGTTCTTTCAGACTAGTTGCTTGGTCCACGAGAGTGTTCTGTAACTGCAAAGACAGTTTAAAACAGTTATGCTGGTAACTGGTTTAACTAGCTACTGAATCCCTATTTCATGTAGAACCTGTAAAGTTTGTTTCTGGCACTTGGATCTCTGCCCTTCAGCCCAAATATTAGTGTTAGTGAAATAAAGAAAAATTGCACAAGTATGTTTCTCACTAGTACAGGGAAGTGATTTCAAAGCGGAGTGTGTGTATTTAGGCAAACCCACACTTTTATACGTAATACGTGTACAGCATTGCTATACATGAGCAAATGCCTTTCATTATACAATTTAAACAGCTGCATTTTTCTAGCTGGTAGATTTTCATCACCAAATAAGTGCAAAACATTAGTGCAACTAGGAGCAAATGAATACGATTTGAAAAACCCCTTTACTTCCTCCTTCACAGAAAGAAAAATTAAGGGGGCAGGTGGGAACATGACCGAAACAAACCAACAAAAAAATCCTGGAAAAGCTGAAAAATGTCAAGTTAATCTCTCAGCTTTTTCTAAACAGTTTCTCCATAATTGAAGTATCTTTAACATAGTAGCATCTGTCTTTTTCTTTACTTTGCATTATTCTTAACATGTGACGATGAGACACAGATACCTTTGTGTTTTGATTGTATGTGTTCTGCACCATTTTGCTTTAAATAACAAGCACAAGAAGTGGAAGTATACACCGTGTACTGCAGAGCCAGGAGTAACATCCCAAAATAGAGAAAATCTTGGCCAAGATAGTTTCCTAAGCTTCAAGTAAATAAAAATCCTTAACTGTGTTCTGGTCCTCTCTTCTTAAGATGCAAGCGGTTTCAATCCTGAATAAATTTAGGGAAGTAGGAGGCAGACAGCTTGCAGTAGAAAGCAGAGAATGTTGATTGGTATATACTGAGAACACACTTTTTTCTTGTTTATATTTAACTCTTATCTCTTAGCAAGATAATAAAATTTTCTAAATTTTATTGTATGCCTATGTAGAAAGAATGAGTAGGTAAATAATAGTGTAGGGACTGCTGGCGTGATTTGCTAAGAAATGCCCTTTTTCCTTTTACACAGATACTGGTTTTGATTTCAGACTGTCTTTGCCCATCCAAGTCAAGATACAGTGCTGAAACATCTGGTAAGAACTCTTAAGTGGGTGAGATACTACTGTAGGTTTAGATGTAAACTCATAGGAGGGAGAGCAATACACTATTAAGAACTTAGATGTGAACCAATAATCCAGGTATTTGTTTTAGTCACGCTGACAAAGATGGGTGTGTTGGCCTCTGAAATATTGATGTCAAAGCACCCACCTGAAGGATAGCAAAGCAGACAAAAAAAAAACCAAAACAAACCCAAACTAGTAATTTGTTCTGGCCTCCACAGCTGAGGAGCTGCTTAACTGAATTCAAAATGAGGAAGTCTTGAAGAAAGGTACGGAGGTTTGTGTATTTCATGCAGGTGTGTATTGGCTAGACCTGTCGCTTGAATATAGCGTCCTGCCAAAGCAGGACGCTTCCACCTCCTAAAATTCATTCTTTCTATTACATTAGGAGGTGTAACATTCTGAACCCATAAAATTCTCTATCTAATTTGTGATGGGAGAAAGGAAAGAATTGAGGGAATCAAATTTAGAGACTGCAGGTGTAGGGATGGAGGAATGTGTTGCATCTCCTTCAAATAAAAGAAAACGTACATCTTCCTGATCCTCAGTGAGAGGGCTTCTGAATAGTATTCTGCTCCCTGTGACCACGGGGACGGGCAAAAACTTGCACACAAAAGAAAGTCTTTTGCCAGTGCGATGTGTATGTTAAGCTCCAGAACCTCTTTTGGTATGTTTGTTCTGTTATGTGGGGTCAAAACAGAACTGTGGTTAAAAAACTGGTTTTCAGTTGCGTACGTTTGTGTTTATTGGTTTGCTGTTGAAGATGAAGACATATCTGTGACACTTGCCAGTAAGACTTTAGAAAAATGTAGAATTGTTAAGTGTTACAAAATTAGCTTCTTCAGAATCTTAAAAGTTCATCACGATCAAAAGAAAAACGCCCCTGTGCTTACTTGTGCAGTATGCTGTCCATCTGGCTGGTTGGACAGCAGCTGCTACCTGACACAGCCCGGAGTGTCTTACCTCATTTCCACTGCGTACTTTGATAATTATACCTCTTCAAGGAGTCCATTCAAATTGATCTGTCTTTAGTTTGTAACTTGGTGGAATAAATTGAAAGCTGTCTTTGCCTAATATGCAATGGAAATGAGGGAGAAACACTACTGAAGATTCATTTGAAATAATTGAAAAATAAAGAAAATATTGACCCATGCAAGTTTTCAATAGTAAAGTTCTTGAATATTTTGGAATATGTGATGATATAACTTTAAAAGACATTGTTCTGAGATTCTAACGAGTATTCGAAACTCTTTTGTTTAGAAGAAACAATTACAAAGGATAATGTAGAGAATGCAGCATTAGAAGAACCAGAGGAGGCTGCAGAGCTTTCTGCAGATGATGCAGAAGAGACTGCAGATGTAAAAGATCTCTCCGATGGAGAAGATGCAGCAAATTCAAGTGCTGATGACTCAGAGGAGGATTTAGCACTTGGAAAAGAATCGGGGGAAGAAGACCTGGAAGACTTGAGTGAACAACCTCTAGCCGAATCAGAGACTGAAAGCTCAGTAAGACAGCGTAAAAGTCAGGTGGCTGATAATGGACTATAGTTGTTTGTTTTGGTTTTTTGGGGGGCATATTTTGTGCGCTTGGACCAAAGAAGTATCAGACTCTGGGTCTGAAGCTGAAACTTACACTTGATTTGTCATTTGTGTTTACGCAAAACCTCTGCTCCGTAAGCAGGCTTCTCTTTTTTAAGCTAATATTTGCTTACTTTGTTTTATAAGCATATATGCTGTGTGTTGTATAACTTTAGCCATGACAATCAAAATATGCGTATCTTATCTGTTTGAAGTCTTCTAAGAGAAAAAGAGTGTAATGGTCTAAGTTCACCAGTTGTAAAATGATCATCTATTCTTGTGTTCCTTTAAATATTGACCTAAGCGAGATCAGGACTTTTAACTCTTTACAGTAGCTTGGTAGGACAGTGACTTTTCTCTCTGAATGTTTCGTGTTTCCAAATGCCACAGAAGCACCAGATAAGTGATACAGTAGTGAAAGAAGGCACCTTACTAGTCTTCTATTAAAAACGTTGTGTACAATGGGTTTATTTTTATCACTTTCAACAGAAGCACCTTTCTCTTTCATTTATATTAATGTTTGTTTTGAAAGCTTATCATGCAGTACACCCCCAGATTTTTCAGGTTTTGGTAATTGTCAGGCATGATGCACAGCTCAAGCTTGTAAGCTGAGTTTTTAAGGAGTTTGAGTAATTGAAAACCTCAGGCTGAGGAAGAGTGGCAGCTAAGTGTTTAAAATATATATGAACTCCGAAAGGGTTTCAAGGAAATTGGTTTGGTCAGGGGGGATTTTTGCCAAAACATGACTTGGTTTTTTCCCCTTAAAGAGATTGTAGCAAGAAGCATTCACTTTTGCAGTCAGTAAGTGGTATGTTTCTTATCAGTACAAGCTTGTCATGTGTGGTGCAGTTCTGCCATTTCCAACTCGGAATACTTTTGGAGGAGAAGTATTATTGCTTTAGTAAAGCTAGTTGAAGAGGCACTTAAGGTTTTACCTTTGATCGTTTTTCTACTTTTTGTCACTGAAATTGTCATGTTGGGAAAAGAGGCACAGTGTGTAGTGGGGAGAAGCTTTTGGTTTTACTACTTGTATCCAGGTAAATGTGTCTCTTGAACTGTGTAAAGTGAAAATTACAGGTAGACAACATTAGGTGTGGTTAGAAGATTTAAGTCATTAAAGATATTGTTATTTCCCTCCTTTGACTTGATTAATATATAAGACTTTTTTTTTTTGGTAAGGAATACCTATAGTGAGATTCTCTATGTTCCTATTTTGTTGATGTGTGGTCGTGTGCAAGGTGTGTTTTAATCTTGAGTTTATTTTTTTATATATATATTGCATAAACCTTGCTAACATGCATGAATTTCATCTTGTTATTAGAGTAATCGGAGATGAAATCATCTCTCATTAGAAGAGACAAGTTGCAAGTGCAGAATGCTGGTTTCCTTTGAGACTGAGATTAATAGGGCCAATTTGTGTTGAAAGCTTTGTTGTTTTGTTATTTTCTTAAGTGCTCAGAGCATATTTAGTAAGAAAGCTTAGCTTTTCCTGTCTGTGTCCTCTTGCATATTGTGTCTTGGAAATATATGGTAGAAAGTTTGCATTTATCTGTTACAGAATCACACAGCATATATTGAATATGAAATTTCTTAAGGCACTTTGTCAGCCTGGAGCTTGAATTTCATCTAGTGGACACATGTAAGCATGCTTTCACGTATGTGGAAACATACAGGTGGTAATATACACACATTGCACTATGATGAGAACAGTTTGTCTTGTGTCATTTGGGTGTTGTCCCATGTAACCGAGCAATTGTAGAAGCTTGCAGACAGCAGAGCTCAGCGGCACTTGAGGTGCACAGCAACAACACCAAACTCAAGCTAAGATTTTATTTGCAAAAACCAAGAAAACCTTCTGGCCACTGTAGTCTGGAGGGAAGAAATGTGCTCCTAGAAGCTCTCAAGTATGGATTTCTTGTTTCCATGATGTATTTGCTTTTTTTCATGATCTGTGCATCAGGAGCTCTTGAAAGTCTAAAAGAAAAACAAGACTTCAGCTGTATTTGATGAGAGAAGCAGGAGTCAGTCTGTATGGTCAGTTATATGAACTCGCATAAGATAACACTGGACAGATCCCCGCAGTCATGAATCCACAACTGCCAGACACTGAAAAATACGTGGGACTGCATCCAGCACAGATTGAGGGCAGTGATGTCATTGGTTGTGTATCAAAGAGGGTGTTTTATACTGCATAGGGGCTTGCAAATTTTGATTCAATTTCTCCTCACTTTTGCAATATCATGGAGCTAGGTATCTAGTATCTTTTTCAGCTGTTTAAAGAGGTTCTAATTCTAAAAGATAGAGAACATCCTTATGCTTCACAATGGCTTTGTTGTGTGCTGTTGGGAATATGGAGTATTAAAAAGTCGAGTGTACCCTTTTTCAGGGCTCAAAACAAGGTAATTTGGCTTTTTGCATGTTTAGACAAATAAGGTGTTCTCACAAGAGTTGTTTCATCACAGTGTCTTCGAATTTAAAAATAAAAGCACAAGCCACAAATGATATTTTGTCCTGCAAGACACGTGGTTTATGAGATGCTCTGAGAAAGATCAGAAGCTCCTTTGTGTGTAAGTCTCTGTTTACATTTCCTCTGTTTTTGCATGCCACTGTTAAGTTTGGATTATTTAAAAAGATGCTATTAAGTATTTTTCATCATAATAGACCTAACTGTAAGATCACCCTCTGATGAGCAGGGAGCAAATAAGCAGGCAGGAGGTGACAGCCATTCATCTCTTCACAGATCTGTCTGTGAATCTGGAAGTGAGCTATGCTAGGCTTCTCAGGACTCCTGAACATAGTAGGTATGTCCTCACTCCTGTTTCTCATTAAGGAAGTGGGTAATATTAATGCTAACTTGAGTGTTGACTGCATTTGACACGGGTTAACTATCTACTATCTTATTACAAAGATCAGCAAATTGTGGTTAAGAATTTAGAAAAGCAGGGGCTATGCGACCAGCGATATCTCCAGCACAGTTTTGCATTTATAGGAAAATACTGTAGCACGATACGGGAGATACTCAGCTATTACCAACGTTTATCCAGCAAACAAGTAGAAGAAACCACTAAAGATTGTCATTGCTGTGCTTAACAGGAAGGCCACTAGCTACGCAGTCAGAATATAATGTTAATAAACTTCTCAGAATCAGGGAAAACTCATTTTAATTGAAACATGCAAGCATAGTACTAATTAGACCATTACAATGCTATTAAAGTTGATGTGTTGGAAAAAAAAAAAAGTCAGTATCAACCTTTTGTGCAATCTGAATGTTCTGTTATTTCTGTTCTGCTTAATTTAAAAAAAAAAAAAAAGGAACTTGTTCTGTCAACCTTGCTATAGACAACATGTCCTTGGAGAAGCTGCTGCTAACACTTGAAAATGTGTTGATTAAGGGTAGGGCTGTAAGGCTTGTAAACCAGAGCTGTGTATCAGAATCGATTTAAGAATTTTGAGAAGCAATTGAAATTTAAAATGGGATGCATGCCACTCTGAAACCAGTCCCTGATGGATCTGAATGGGAATCTGTAAAGGCAAGTCATTCAAAACATCCAGTGGGTTCCTTTTGCAAGAGGCAAGAAGTTAGGTACAGCCTTTCAAAAGTCTTGCCCTCAAGATCTGTGTGAAACTTGTACGTGTGTCTTGGAATACTCTGTATATGCTGCAGCTGTGCGGGGCAACACTTGTTCTGTGGGCTTTCTTCACAGAAATGTTACAAGGATTGTCTTTTATATGAAAGCATTGCAAATTTATACTATGGATTTTTTACTGAAATTCCATATAAATTTTGTATTTATGATCTTCTTGTAGTTAGTTTTCATTTTCTCAGTGTGCAGATGGCAAATCTGTGTCCTTACCAAAAGATTATTCTTTTTAATGCTGATCTTGCAATTAATAATAGAGGTTGTGACTTGTGAAGATTCCTTTATAAAACAAACCTACATATTGATGAATTGCTTCCTTCTTATGGAAGTGGAAAAAAGTGCTGGGGAGAAGCATACCTAGATGGAGCGTTTTGCTGGAGTAACTCTGGGCTGAGTACTATGACCTCAAAGGGATAGAATGCAGCTGGGACACTAATCCAGGCTGCTGGGCAGAAGAGTAACCAAACCCTTGAGGGCTTCACTTCTGTACCTTTGTTAGGTTAGGTTCCCACCTTCCCGTGGGAAATCCACTAACTTTTGCTGGGATTTGCAGGTCAGCAGTACATTTCTCCATATGGATGTAGCCAAAAAGAGGTGTGCAGATCTAAATGGGGCATGTTCTGACGGTAGTTCACAGCAAGGAGTTGTTGCTAAAGAAATATGCCAGGTGTGCTGCTGGGAGAAGTGACTACCAGGAACCATGTGTTTGGATGATGTGAACAGCTACCGGATCCAGTACATGGATTCATTCCCTTCAGGTGAGTTTCCTGAACAGCTTTCCACTGCGAACAGAGCTGCTTGCATGGGTTGGGTGGCTTGCCATTCCCTTTGATTCTTCTTTTCCATTGCATTAATTTCTTTATGTAAAGTTGAAGTGGGAATGGTATGAAATGAAACTCTTGTGGGCATTTTGTTTTACTGTTTAATCAGCTGCTTATTGTTCTGTCTCACAGTGCGAGAATAGGAAATTTCACCCATGAAAACAGGGGGAATACAACAGGCAAAATCCAATTGGGTTTTAAAAATCCCTTGTTTAAGCAATTTGCTGAACGTAAGCTCTGTTTTTATAGGGGACAACTCTGGCTGCACTAAAGCTGTAGAAAAGCTTGAGTTTCTACATTAGAATTTTGAACTGGGCCTGTGGTAACTCCCAGCTCCAGCAATGGGGCTGCTGAATAGTGTGTGCCTCCTCCCAGAAGCTGATCACACATCACAAGTGAAAAGTTGCATGGCTTTGCAGCAGGTCTTTTGGCTGCAGAGTGGTAGTGGGGTGGGAAGGGAATAGATCCGGAAGAAAACACTGGGAAGCTTCTCTCTGAAGGGCTGCCCAGGCCAAGGAGACGGTGCATGTCCCTTGTGATGCTTTGGCAGCTCTACCCAGGAGCTGCCTGCCTTTACTCCAATTTTCTGCTTATCCTTCCACTCCTAACTTGTCACTGTAACTTGTCCTAATGTGTTCATTTGTAACCTTGCTTGCCAGGGAACTGAGTCTACTGGTACCTTTCTTTGATTCCCTTCCCTATGGGGGTGGGGGGCAGAAGTATGTTTTGCTTTAATGAAAACTGTGTTGATTACTTCCAAGCAAACATTTTCATTTCTTTCCCAGTAGAAAAACACTTAAAAAACCTCTGTGTGCTCTACTTTCACTTTGTCTTTCCTGAGGGGGAAAGAAAGCTCCCCAATTAAATATACACGGGGAAAAAAATGGAGATTTGGTAATCAAATATTTTCATTTAAATTTCCATGTTATATGAAAGGCCATTATTCTTGGCTGGTTAGAATTTCTCAGACCTTGTACATTTAAATCTGTTAATCTAATTGCAGCGGTGTGAGCGCTGCACAGACACTGCCGATAGCCTCTCCACGGGCTGTGCCGGTGCCTCTCACGCAGCAGATGCAGAAATGACAGCGGTCAAAGTGTTTCACTGTCAGCCTTGCATAAAAGACATGAAAAGATCGTGCTTGATAAAGGCACTTTTTATGGCTGGTTATTGCTGTGTGTTTGGGGGTCAAAACCAGCACTGAGAACTCTGTAGTTCTCCCTTGGATTGTTCCCGTTGTACTCAGTCATCCAGATCTTCCCGGGAGAGATGGTCCTCTGTTTGATTCTCGTGTCTCACTTCACCTCAGCGGTTCTCAGACTTCCTTCCCAAAATAGTAATCCAGGGGCTTTTTAGGGCCATCTGCTCACTGTCTATGCTGAGCAGCCAAGAAACTGTCCTCATCCCTGCGACAGGTCTGTTGGTTTGACTTCAGTCTCATGCTAGAAAAAAAAAAGACACAAAAGAAATTCTGTTGATTCCTCTGACTGATGTGGAGAGGACAAAGTAAATTGGTTCAATTCTGACTGATGTGAGGTACTCCCTGAAGACACTGCGTGAGCTGTAAATAGGTGTTTGATGACTTTATTTGGAGAAATTCACAAATGTTCATGGGGCAACTGGGAGTCAAGGTAACCATTTACTTATGTAAGTTACTTGATACAATAACTTTGCCCGGCAGTCTTGAGAAATAAGTAATTACTGGGATATTAAAATATTTTAGTTATATACTAGTTACCTTTTCCAGTTAACCTTTACTGCAGTTAACTGAAGTGACAAAATCCAGCTGCTGACTCATCCTTCGCCTATGGAGGTTCCTGCAATGTCGACAGGAGACCATCTGTGTTGCCTGTGATGCTGCAGTAGGACACAGGGGTATGGACTAAAATGCTGTGTAGGCATCTCCCTCTCTAGCAAATAACATGTGCGAGGACAAGCATGTTGTGGTATTTCCTAAAACACTTTTTTAGCTTTTGGTTGGATCACTTTCTGAGCTAGAAATTGTATTAGTGTTTCCTAGTCCTCTACAGGGATTTCCTACCAGGATTAGCAATACCTCTTTTTGAACTAAAATGCAGTTTCCTTTGCAGAGCCTGGTTCAACTGAGCTTCAGTTGTGTGACGTCATTCTCCGTTGATAATTCTCTGGTGACCTGCCAAAGAAACAAGTGAAAAGCAGTAGATATGGGAGAGGATGTTAACACTACCCTGATTGTGTTGATGTTGGCTTCCCCCCCTTCTGCCCTAATTGCACTTGAAAGTTTCAATTAAATTGCACAGTGACTTATCAGTGAGGTTTGCCGTGGCTTCTTGGGCAAACTCTTTGCTGTTGTCAGATGGTGGTTTTTTCGCTTTAAGGTTAAAGTTCAGACAGCTGGTCTGTATCTCGGTGGAGAGATGTTGGCTGCGCTCTCCCAAGGATTACAGGCATAAGAGGCCAAGTAGTCCTAGTTCAGCATCAGATTAAACTTCTTGTTTTGCGTAGTTTGCTTCCTTTGTGTTGATATTGGCACCTTCCACCATACCCTGGCTCATAAGATGGCCAGCTCATAAACTGGAAGTGGCAGGGTCTT
Source organism: Ceryle rudis (assembly GCA_033439905.1). Taxonomy (NCBI): domain Eukaryota; kingdom Metazoa; phylum Chordata; class Aves; order Coraciiformes; family Cerylidae; genus Ceryle; species Ceryle rudis. The sequence continues at coordinate 30,299 of JAAGNO010011204.1, forward strand.
GCTGGAGTAGAAGAGTCTTCCAACTCCTGGTGAACTCCTGAGGTCTGTGGAGCTTCCTAGGGCACAGTGGCTGGGCAGCAGCAAGAGGTCAGTGACCCCGGTTGTGTTTTGGTGTGTGTTTGGCACATTTGGGGGGAGTCCTCAAAGGGCAGCATGTGAGCAACTTCATGATAGAGAAGGGAAGAACTTGTAGCCCAAATGGCAAATAATGACCAGTAAATTAAATCACCTCACGTGATGAAATCCTATCATGTGAATCTGGTAAATGAACATGTAAGTGCTGAGAGAGAAAGATCAAGGTGGGAATTGTTTTGAAGAGCTTAACTTTTTTTAGTGAATGTAGATATTATGTGGGGGAGCAGAGGACAGGGATGGGATACCAGGGGGGAAACCGTATCATTACCTTCAGCAATTTCAGTGCAACTTTCCACCATTAAAAGCTTTGTACATTTAAAGCTGTTAATCTAATCTGGCTGCACAGACACTGCCGATAGCCTCTCCACGGGCTGTGCCGGTGCCTCTCGCGCAGCGGATGTAGAAATGACAGTACTCAAGTTTCTGTGCAACTTTCCACCATTAAAAGCTTTTGAATGCATTAAGCTGCATGTATGAAAATGTTTAGCTGTGCTCTAGAAGAAATAGCTGGTTTTAGCACAAGCAATGCAAACCTTAAATCAATGAAAGCAGACGTGTGCCCGGTTTTGTGCTGGGACCGTGGAAAAATGTCAACATTAGGCCAGTTTGCATTTACCTTGTCTCTGACAACGATGTGTGGTGAATGGCTGGTGGTGTGGTTGTATGAATATTGATATTCAGTTCCAGTACTTCTTTCCATGAATATTCTGGAAAAATGACCCCCTACACACCCTGTACAACTTTGTCTGAGATGTCCTTATCTGGTAAAGCAGTTAGAGAAACAGCTGCAAATCTCTTAGTGCCATTGTTCCCTTTAAATGATTCTTGAGACTGGGCTTGGAGCTGGCACCATCCTTGCTGCCTCAGTCCCTGAGCTATCCCTCCAAAGATATTTGACAGTCTTCTCTGAATCTTAAGCATTTTTCACGCTCTTTGCAGAATACTCTGTTCCTCACTGTTATTTATAAACCAGTGGCAAGGAAGATGGCTGTTCTTTTCTCAGAGGTATATGGATATTTAACTTGCTATTATCTGAATTTGTCATCCTTGCTGAAGAAGGAAAAAATCAAGTTAAAGACCCCGGTTATTGGGGGGGAGTGAGATAGGGCCGTACTTTGTCTCAGTGCACCACAAATAATGAACCATGAGCAAAACAGAGGCTCACTGGCTCGCTCGTACCAGAGAGAGGGGTGTGTGGTGAGCACAGTGCCTGCTGCTTGGCTCTTCCTGCCACATCCTGCACCGTGCTTTCGGGATCTGTTTCCCATGAAGTGATTTCTCCCTTCTCCCCAAAATCTGGTGCTAATAAAATGGCATTGTTAATCAAAATGTGCATGGCTGGAAAACTGAATGATATATACACACAATACACTTGTAAGTCTTCCCCGTCAAACAAGTATTGCAAATGATGTGTACTTGTTGAATTTTAAGTTAAGGTTCAATTAAGAAGTCTTAGCTGAATCTGTTACACTTCGGATGAGTCTCATCTTTTTGACAAGCTGCTTTTATTTCCAGCTGGTACGTGCATCTGACTTGGTAACATATTTAGAAAAACTGGAGCTCTCTGGGTTGTGGACATGAAATTACCTTACAGTGAGGAGCCGTTTGCTTGAGGGTGTGTTAGATGCCCGACCTGCCTGGCAGCTGGGTCCCTGCAGCTTGACTTCATTTCCAGGAGTTTAAAGGAAACAAGTGGAAACTTGCTGCTGTCAGCTGTTGTCCTAAATGTCCAGGCTGGGACCTGCTTTTACAGGCCAGAACCTAAGATCAAGATTTTTCCTTTTGGGCATCAACAGGATCTTGTTTCAGTCTCCTGGATATACTGGATGATAAAGGCATACCCGAGAGACCGTACATTCCCGTTACCACAGGTCTAAGTCATGCTGCACCTACACCTACGTATCCCTTTTCTTGCTGATTCATTTTCTTTCTTTTTGCCATATTTTAATCCATTATGTTCTAGGTTGGCCTTGACCACATGAAATAAAATGTGGTGCTGAAGTCCAATGTGACACAACAAGTTGGTGTTTTGTTGGTTGGTTTTTTTGGTATGTAGGTAAGTTGAATCCTGATGAGGTCCTGTATTAATGATTTACAGACAAAAATACAGAGCTTAAAAGAGGGGGAAGTAGGAATAAACTAACCCTGTGAGACCTGCAAGCATGGCTGCAAAACCAGTTTGCATTGCTGATTTTGAAGAGTATGCTAAAAAATTTCTCCCGAAATCAGTGTATGATTATTACCGATCCGGAGCAGATGACCAGGAAACGTTAGCAGATAACACAGTAGCATTTTCAAGGTAGGAGGATTATTCAAAGCTGAGGTGGGAGGTAGGGGGTGTAAATTCTGCTTTATTAGTAGATGTTGTATAATACTAGATTCTTGTGTGAACAAAACTCAATTTTTCTGAAACTTTGTTCTTTTTTAGCAAAAAGACCCATAATTCCTTCTCAGAACAACTCTCTCTCCCTTTTCACTCCTCTACCTTACATTTCTGTCAAAAATCCATTAGCATCTTCTTAGCTTTACCTGCATTCTGTTTCTTTTGTTAACATGAATTCTCTACAGCGTCCTTTGGCTGAAACTGTCATTTCTCCATGTGGGGCTACAATGCCAATGAGGGATTCTTGTGGTGGCATTGTACCTTTTAGGTTTGGAGTCCGTTTTGCCTTTACCTTGTTTTTCCTAAACTGAATTAGTTACAGAATCATAGAATCAGAGAATTGTGCTGATTGGAAGAGACCTTTAAGATCATCGAGTCCAACTGTCAACCCATCACTGCCAGGTCATCACTAAACCATGTCACTCGGCACCACCTCTGCGTGGCTTTTTCAATCCCTCCAGGAATGGAGACTCCACCACTGCCCAGCCTGTTCCAGGTCTTTACAACATTTTCACAGAAGAAATTTTTCCAGCCTTCATGTGGCCTTCCCTCGTAAGTGCTTGTGCAGCATTGCTGGTGAGACCTGCACAGCCTTGCAGAAAGGAGCTGCGTATGCTAGCTCTGGGGCAAGCTGTGAAAGTCAGGGTGCGGTCCTGCGTGGCCAAGCTGTGCTCGAGGGGTATACAGCAGAAGCTCAGCACTTCACCAGGGAACACTGTAAGTGATGGCAACTATTACAACCCACTTTTGACTTAGAGTGGCCCCCTGAACTGTTGTCAAAACCTGGACGCAGATCACTCTCCGTCCCAGAAGTCCAAGGTCAGTGCAATGTCAGTCAGCATTTGCTGTCAGATTTGGTGGAAGAGTGAAAAATCACAAGTCCATTGGATCCCTATCCCCTGAATCTCTGCTGCTGCTCTGCTCTTGAAGCATCAGCCCAAGCACAGCAGAGGAAAGAAGGCAGCTGGAGACTGATCACCTCAGACCAGCTGAGCCAAGTCAAACTGCTTAAGCAGCTGTTGGCTTCTCTTTCCTTTGGGCACTGTTAGTCCAGATGTTTAACCCTCCTGTGCTTGTATTTGCTACTCTTAGAAGGATTTAAGACAAAGCCTTTAGAGTCTTAACAAACCAAAACAAGAATCTTCTAATTTATCTTTAGTCTTTCCCCCTCCCCACTTTGCTTTTCTGCTGTAGCACATCGATACTTACTCTTCCAGTTGCCTTTCCACGGGCTATGAGCAATCCAGCTGGAAATTCCACACAACTTGAAGGCTGTAGAAAACCCGGTGGGAATTCACTTAGCAGCATCTCAAAGGTCAGGCTGCAGAAATCATCTCAGAACCTTAATTTTAGGGACACATAGAGAAAAGCTTTATAATGTCAGGAGAAGAAAACTCGCCTCCACTATGACCACTTATTCTAGACCTCTTAGCTAAACACAAAGTCCCCTTTATGAACCAGAAGGCCCCTTGTGCTTGGGGGCTGCTCAAACGCAAGCCAAAGCACTGCTCTGGCAGGGAGGAGTAAATAGAAACAGGAAGGGATGTAGGAGTGCTCACCTAATGTATTTTTTATTTTATTTTACTGCTTTCAGATGCTAAGATCTTACTTGCGCTCTCAAAAACCAAAATGAGATGTTAAGAAAAGGACACTCAGAGGAAGTTCTCAGAGGCAATAAACTGTAGAAATAGTGGAGATTTTACTACTAACAGCTAATCATGATTAAATACGAGTTGCGTGTCATCTGCCCAGAGACAGGCTAACGCTTACTGTTTTAGTATCAGTGGAGCTAGATGTTACTGGTGAGATAAGAGCGGCTCTGGTCTGAAGCTGTTTTCCACTGCAAGGGCAGATTACTCTGATAAGAAAACCTCCTGATTTTGGGCTGGTAACCTCCTATTTCCTGGCATCTCTTAAATCTTTTTAATAGGAGCTTCCAGTTTTAGATGTTCAAAACTGCAGAGCTTGCAGGATGCCTGGAACCGAAGGAGATGTTAATTAGCAGTGCCTTGAACAGCCTGAGATGCTTAAAAAAAATTAAATTGGCCAGGTCCCGCTGTGGCTAAAGGGCTCTCAGTGCTGGGTTCCTGCTCATCTGTGAAGGTATGTGAAGGGGATGGTATGTGTATTTCTGTGTTCGCTCCCTCTCCCTTTGTATTTTTGTCTTTAAAACAAGATCTAATTTCAGCAGTAGCTTTGTCTTCCAAAAAGACAGTTAATAAAATCTAAAAGACTTGACAATGGGGTTTGCTCTTTTAAATCATCAAATAACAGAACTTATTGACAGCCGAAGAGAGCTCACAGGTATAAATTATGAAGTTGAAGCTTTGTTTCTTACCTTTCTATTATTTTACATTTAAGTCTCTCTTTGAAAGTCTCCCAAAGCGCAGAAAAGTGGGGTAATGTGCTGGTGGTCACCCAGCAGATCAGTGGCAGAAGAGGGATCGGAGCCTGAAACCCAGCTCCCCTGGTGAGATGTGGTCCCCTCCTTTCTGGTCACAGCAGCACCAGCAGGGCTCTTCCTGTGAGGATGGACATCGCAGCTGAAGTCATCCGCTGGGGCTTGCCATACGTACCGGTATGAAGTAGAAAGGATGCAGGGCTGGATATAGCCATTTACAGCTTCATGGGCAAATCCGCTCTTCTATCTGCCTGTAATGCAGAGCTGCTAGTTTAAGAGTTAACCTTACGCAGCAGTGAAAAATGTAAATTAAATCATTCTCAACATTTCTAGTGCCTTCCTGTACCATCTATTGGCCACTGTTTTGAACTGTTTCCCGTAAGCAGCGTGCACTTGCTGCCTGCAGCCATACAGACCTTCCTCTCTGCAAAGATGAGCCCTGAAGCTTTTTAGAAGCACCTTGAACACAGGGCTCCAGGGGCTTTGTCTCAATAGCTTCCCTGGCTCCCACCTGTAGCTGCTGAGGGACAACATAGGATGACGGATTCCTATTTTCTTAGCACATGGAATGCTGCCGTTAACAGTTTGTTAGACTCTGTTTGCAATGGCTTCCTGGCAGCATACCTAGAAAAGGTCAAAATGTGGTATAAAGATTTCACAGCATTTTGTTTTATATGATCCGTTGGACACAAGCAACTTTGAAAATAAATCTTTTTTTTTTCCTTTGGCGCTGTTGGGAGAAGCATGACCTCATTAAAGATCCAGGGCTGCTTCTCCCTGACTCTCGCACAGTTCTTGTATGTCTCTGAGCACATTACTGGTTTTTCTCCCTGTTCCTGAGTGCAGCTTGTGGGTAAATATAAGGTAAGATGGACTTTACACCCTTGAGCCATAAACGATGACTTTGTGGAAAAAAAAAAAAGAAGTACGTTCAGCTTCGTTTCCCAGGGCCAGAGAATTCCTGGTAATTTCCACTGTCAGAAGCTGATTAAAAACATTTACAGTTTGTTTAAATATTTATAGATATATCTACAAGTTTTTATTTTTAAATGTAAGAGAATAAAGCATGAAACTGAATCAGAAGCCTGAAGTGTTAGCCCACACCTTTGTGGTGCAAGATTATTTGGGTGAGCGAGACTGCTGGGACAGATTGTATTTAGAGGAAAAATCAGCATTGGGTTTGGTCTGCGAGCTTTCTATTTTTTTGATAGCTGAATGGTTGCATTTATGGAGAAACAAATAGTTTATTATTGAGGACTGATCTAGTAAATGAATGGTAGTTTTGATAGATGCTGGAACACTTTTAGAATGGCCTTTGCAGTTTTTGGAGCAGCACGATCCGTATCCATTTGATTATAAAGCAAATGCCTTGGCCTTTTGGCAGCACAAGAGCTTGAAGTGTTTTAGACCTGTAATCACATACCAGAGTGTAAAATGTCTCCAAAAGGCCAGTGTTTAAGATGAGTTTAGCACCAGGTACAGTGATTCTTCTCTAGCTTCTAGCTCAGGGACTGAAGGAAGAACCAGAACTCGCATATCCACATCAGTTTGTTCCCACTAAGGCTAAAGAATTTATTTTTTTTTTAATCCATAGCTTCCAAATGACATGGGGGGGATGGCACTGACATACGTGAGGCATTAAGGCCAGAAAAGATTTGGGATGTCAGGGCGTATATTACTCCCTAGGGCATCTAACTGCATTCACCTTGCTTTTGCTCTGTGTCCTGAAATGCCCCTTGTCCTTCCCGCACTGTGCTCTCCGGCGGTTAAATTCCTTCGCAAGTTGCCAAGGAACCAAGGGCCCAGAACGGAGAATAGATTTCATGACAAGGTCAGGATTAGCTTGATGGTATTCAAGAAATCAATCTGAAATCTCTCGGCATTTTACTGAAGGGGGCCATCTGTGTGTGTAGGAACATGCTTCTGCTAATCAGCTGTGACACGTTCTGCCACTGGTGGCCTTTGGAGATGTGTTTTGTTGGTGCGTACAAGGAACAGCAGTCATTTGTCAGCAACAGCACTGATGCCTATTTTTTGCAAATGTGTCGTTGCCTTTTAGCTAGGTATTAAAGGTGTTAAATTGACTGGGCACGTAAATAATTTCAATATCGGCTGAAAAAGCAAGGCTGAGCATGTGATTGGGGTCAAACAAGCACGTGAAGTTGTTGGAGGGAGAAAAGGAAAGGAGTGCTTGGAACAATAAGTTGGTTACATTTCTGAGATGTCTTTCACCTCAGATTTACAGAGTGCTTCAAAAAGTCACCGTGTGGATGACAAGACACCCTGCGAAAGAAAATTTGCTTTTCCTCAAGAAAAGCAGCTGTTTCTTAGCCTCACAGAGCTCTTTATGGTGGGAAGTGGAGCTGAAGGGGAGCTTAAGGCAGCAAAGTGGGTTGGAGGTGGGATGGAGACTGCCTGAACGATGTGCCTTGCCCAAGCATGCTGCTTATGATGCAACATGAAGGGATTATTTAGCACAGGCTTGGAAGAGAAACAAGAAAGGCTGCTTCAAAATGTTTCTCAGTTTGAAAATTTCAGCACTTTTCACAGCTGACAATGAGTGGGGAAAGCAGCGAGTGCTTCCTTCTTACTGCAAGATAATTTAAATCCTCAAATTTTTGAGCATGAGGGAAAATGGGAAAAAAAATAAATATCAAACACTAATGCCCTCTTCTTGCCTTTCATCTTTCTTTCAAAACAACTGAAGCTGCTGAAACAAGGAGCGCTCGCTGCCTGCCCTGCTGAGGCATCTCCCCGCTTCCAGCCAGGAGGAAAGATGTACTTGCTTGCAATTGCTGATTGCAGCATGGGAGTGTGAACTTGGCTGGAAAGAAATGTGGGTGATGAGAAGATGATGAATAAAAAAAAAATATACAAGCTTTTTCCAAAATACCCAGGAAATGTTTTCACTCAAATACTTGGAGGAAGCAGATGTTGCGTGGCAGCTTAATGGATGCGTGCTCCGGTTAGTGGGAAATACTGCTCTTGGGTTTTGCATGCTGTTAGGGGCATTTCCCTATGGCTTGTCCAGAAAATGCCTCACTTCAAGTGTCTGACAAACTCCCAGGTGAAAACACCTGCGTTTCCAAAGCAAGATCAGGTTTTATTTAAAGAGTAGAATTCTAGGGCAGTAGTCAATTCTCCTGAGTGAGTACTGGGTCCCACGAACCAGTAGTGTCAGGAGTATTGACTTTATGTTTGTTGATGTGACCTGTTAAGGCGTGATGGGAAGAGATGCCACAGGAAACATTAGAAACATTTAAAGAAAAGATTTAAAGTCTGGGGCCGGTGAGCCTGTGGACCCCAAAAACCTCACGGTCGGAGTAATTTGATGGTACATAAAGGTGAGTGGGAAGGAGGCTGCTTATCGCTGCTTGAAACACTATCATTTTACACATCATGTACTGTTGGGAGGATATTTGCTCTTTGCCTTTTTTCCTAGCTAAAAGCACTACAGAAATGGTGGTACGTCAGGACCGACCATCCTGCGTGTGTTTGAGATGGCGGTGGCTTGCACCAGGTACAAATCTGACAGGCTTGGGACAGCAGAGAAAATAAGAGGCTGGGGAAGAGGGAGATACTTCACATCCTTATGCTTTTGAGTTTGACTGTAAAAATGAGGAAGGTTGTTAAAGGATTTTTGTTTAGGTGTTTGTTTTTTTGGGAAAAGATGTCTCGGAGATGGGAGAAAGCCTTCGGAATGAGGATTAGGAAGAAAGGGGGAGAAAAATGGTTATGTTTTCTTTGTCCTACCCTCAGCCCATCCTCCCCTGAAAAATAACAAACTGATACAATAGCATGAAAACAAGTCTGAGGAGATGTAGTTGTAGTGTGTGTCTTGGCATTGAATAATACGGCTGACTCCCACAACTACGTGTCTCCTTCCAAGCATCATATCTATCTTTCTCCTCCCTGGAGAGCTGGCGTGGCCCCCTGCTCTAGGGCTTCAGAAATCAGGGTCTCATCCTAGCTCTGTCCCTGGATTCTTACGGAAATATCTCTTTGTCTTTCTCTAAAATGAAGAGATTATGGATTGTTGGTTTTTTCTTTTTTTTTTTTTTTTTCCCCCCTAACCTGTCAGCTTAAAATACAGGCTGGAGCTGATCACTGCTCACTGTCAGAGCACAGTCTGAGGGCAACAGTGGCTCTAGTTGCCATCTCCATGCTGCTAATAACATCATTATCAGTATGGGGCACTCTAGTGCTGAGCAGGTAGTCAGGTTCAGCGGTCCTACAGCTTAAGCTTTTAATTATTTTCTGTAATTAGAATGCAATAGGCATCAGAGCCCTTACAGAGGGCGATGCCTTAGTGAGGGATTGATATGTACCCTACTACTACCTGCAGAGAGCCTTTGGCCTGGCTCGCTGCACACCCATGTGGAGAAGCAGCCCCTGCTATTGAACCCCCTCTTGTGGCTTGTAGTAACAGTGGCTGCACTGCAATGTCACCTGGATGGTCAGAAAAGTCTAATTTCGTAGGTATCCCCAGGAATGCAACCCTATTAATAAAGGTCTGGATACCGTGGTATCATTTAGCTGCCCACATCACATCAAGGGCTGCAATACCGTTGTGCTGCTGTTGTGGAGGGAAGAAAAAAGGTAAATTTCTGCATGTGCAAGCATGTGCTGTCCAGCTTGACCACAATACATTGTAATTTCAGATTAAGTCTGTTTTAATTTACTCTGTTTTGGAGTCGGCTTCCATTTGTACCTGGGCTGAAGGCCCCAGTGGAGAATCTGGGCTGATGTGGTTTCTGGCGAACAGAAGGCAAAGCAAGGTTGGGAAGGGTTGAGCAGATGCTGGGCCGTATCTGGTCTTTTTCTGGAAGTCTGGAGTCCCTGCAGTATGAGGAGCTGTCCCTGGGGCTGCAGCTGTAGTCTCAGGGACTACGTGTTGCACAGTGGCCGATGACTGCTGAGTATGTGACCTTTCCAAGCAAAGTGAATCAGTCTCTGTGCCAGGAGAGATGTGGTGCAGTGGATTTTATCCCACCCTGAGCTGAGGACAAACCAGACAGCCATCCTGCCCAGCTGCTTTCCATGGGGCAGACCATTTCTGTCTAGTCTCAGTGCAAAGACCTGGACAGGGAGGGCTGAGCATGCTGACCAGGCTAGTTTTTTTTCAAAAATACCATGTCTTGTGGCTCCCTAGTCCATAGGAGGAATAACTGAGGGGGGCTGATGACTTCTCCTGTTCCTGCATGTCCTCTCTCATCCAGTTCTGCCCCAAGCCTCTCAGGGAGGCTGAGATTCAGCATGAACCTTATTATTTTGCAGCTCCTGTCTTTATTGACTGGTAACATTTAAACAAATATTCAAAGACACTTTGCCTCTTTCATCCTCTATGGACTTTGGTCTTTCCTTGCCCTCTTTCTGTCCTGGTTTTGTGCATTTTGTGGGTCCTGGTGCAGCTCTGGGTCACTCGGTGAAGTTCTACTCCAGTCCTCATTTCTGGTATTAGTCTCTGGTACCTTGTGCAGCTTCTTCCCCTCCATTTTATTCCTGACAGCAGGCAAATCCGTCCTTGGCTGTTAGGAACTGTAAATAAACATGACGATGCAGGCTTTTTATTCTCTTTCTTTGTCTCTGTGTCAGATGGAAGCTTTACCCCCGGGTGCTCAGGGATGTGTCAGTAATGGACCTGTCAACCTCAGTCTTGGGGCACAGAATCAGCATGCCAGTCTGTGTTGGAGCAACTGCTATGCAGTGCATGGCTCACGCTGATGGAGAGATGGCTACTGCTAAAGGTAAACTGTGCAAAGTCCTCCCTGCAGTGAGTCTGATGAGCACTGTAGTGCTGTGCCTGGTGGTTGTGTAGCCCGGCTTGGTTTCTTGCTCCTGGTGCTATGGTCAAGATGGATTTGAGTTGCTGCTCAGAATAATTTGGTTTACTTTTCGTTTTGTCTTTTACTGTTTAACTTTGCCTGTTTTGTGTGCAAGTTTCTCCCTCACTATGAAACAGAGATGAAAAATGCAGTATGTAAGAGGGAAATCATTTGTAACAAATACCAAATGGGAAACTACATCTATCTATCTTTCCATACATTCTATAAATATAACTACGTATTGTCATGGCAACATTATTCCTGTTATAGAACTGCTTCTAAAAATTCAGACACTTGTCTGGGAAAAATAGTTGCTTTGAAGTGCTCTCTTTGAGAGCATCCCAGGGAGCCAGCAATATAAGGGCCCCTTTGGGCTAGATGCTGCACAGAGATGGAGGCTGCAGCCTAAAAGGCTGCAAGAAATGAGATGTCAGCCAGGATTCAGATGTGAAATGGTTTCTTACCCTTTTAACCCGAGCTGCAGGATGACACAAAATCTGACAGAGGTCCCGTGGAGGGCTTGTTGCATACGAAGAGCAGCGGGCTGTGTATTTCAATGCTCCAGCACTGAATGAAAAGGGATACAAAACTTAAACAGGCAATATTATATATTATTATTATTAATAATAATCATCATCATCCTGCTCTTGGTTGAGCTATTAATCTAACAGCGTTTCCATGACCAGTGCAACACATGCTAGTGTGAAGTGGGTCTAATTATCTGCCCTGAAGTGGGAGCTAATCTCAGTTCTCATTAAAACGCTGTGTCGTTGCGATGGGCTGCAGCACACCTCCAGCAGCGATCTCGGTAAAGGCAGATTTCTCCTATCCTATGGTATGTTTGGGGACTCGTTTTTCTCCTTCCCAAGAGACTTACTAGGAAGCCAGACTTGATGCCTATTGTACGTGCAGGCGCGTTCCACACGGTGGAGCTCGAATACCTTAAATTGTTTTGCAAAGCGGTGTCCGGTGGGACGCCTTGGTGCTGTCCTGCCCTTTGGCAGCTCTTTGGGATTATTTCTGGCCCAGGCTATGCTGGGAGGAAACTCTGAAGCATTATGCCCTTCAGTGCAAACATATTAATGCAATGTTAAGAGCAAGGTTTGAAATGCATGAAATTCGGCATGTTCCTTAGCAAAAATTCCTGCTGACGTTACAGCCCAGCCCCGTTTTAAGGCATAAATCTGTAATGGCACGTCAAGTCGAGTGGTACAATAAGGCTGACTACCAGGACCGAGCTATGGTTGTGGTAGATAACTTAAATGGAGAATTTCCTGACTTTCATGCACTTACGATTTCAAACTTTTATATGTGATTATGTTCTGGGGTTTTCAAGCTAGAAGAGCTTGGTGTACCGGCAATGGTTCGAAGGTGTGGTCAGATCATGTTATACGGGAGTTGGTAAATTTTTCATTACTTTAAAAGGAGAGCATAATTAAAATCACGCCCTCTGCATTGCATTAGTGTTTCTTGTAGAAAAACTACAGCTTTGGTTTTGTGCTCTGTTAAGAGGTGGAGTTGGGGCATTCAGTGCCAAGCTTCTGGTTTGACCTTATAAGATGACAGGGATTAGCTGTAAAATACACATTTGGCTTAAAGGTTGCCTTAAACTTGGGACATTCAGGATCAGGGGGTTTGATACATCTAACTTCTCTTAAACTCTGTGATACCTCTGAGATACAAGCGAGCAGACTGTTGGTTGCTTTAAATCAGCTTTACCTTCAGCCACACCAATTTGTGTAAGTGAATAGAGTCTGATCCTTAGTCTTCAGGCTTTTGCAAAGCCTGGTGTACTTCGTTAAGCTTGACTTTTGGCTTAGATTTGTAGTAAAGCAACATATGTGGTGGTGCCTCTGCTGTTGTGGCAACCCTTGAAAAGCACAGCACGGGCCAGATCTTCCCAGCCAGGGAAGCGGGAGTTGCGTGCCCCAGTTTGTGTCTGGGGGCATGGCAGCTGGCCAGAGGAGTACCTACAGGAGAGAGAATCTCAGGGCTTACACCATCCTCACCTGCAGAGCAGGGCAATAACCTGCAGGCAGCAACAACTCCTCCTTCCACCTTTTTGTATTTTTGAGAATGATGCCTGACCCCGCAAAGGAATTCCCTTAAGAAACAGCATTTTGCTTTGAACTGCTCTGCTCTTCCAGTGGGTTTGCCCTCACTTTGTAGTTTTCTCGGGGGTTTGGGAGCTGCTGCTCCTCAAAGGATGCTCTCCCACAGTGACCAAGCTGGTGGAGAGGACCAAGCTGTGCATCTTACCCAAGATAGGGTAAAGTCTGGCAGCTTGCCTTAAACACACCTTCACTGACAATTCGCTTTCCTTAGTAAAGGGTGCGGGTGACAGACCAGCTGACACAGCCTTAGTTATTCCAAAGGGTAACTCACTCCACTCCCAGCAGAATAAGCCGTAAACAGGGTCAAAACTTGTACAGCTTCACATGTGGGTGTTGTATTTACTTATACTTCTGTTAGCTAGACTTAAATTAAATTTCAAAAAATAAAATTGTCTACATAGGCTATAATAAGGTTGCTCTCCAGTTTTCTTCGATATATCTAAATGGACCTGGAGTCCTTCTAGAGAAAGCTTTCTTGTCCTTGAAGCAACTTTGCAGAACTTGGCAGCTGTCCCAGTTTTTTCAGGTCTTTCTTCAAGTATATTTCCTAGCATTTCAGTTGTAGTTCCTCCATGTATGTGGCAGTTTTCCAAATAATGGATTTTCTGTTCAGTAGAAACCAAAAAATTGGGAGGAAAAGTTGTTTTGGATTAACTGAAATGTTTAATTTGACCCAAAATGCTATGTTTTATTTCATTTTCCTACTAGCTAATGCTTTCAGCCATAGTTCTGTTTTGAAACAAAAGTGTTAGCTCAGAAGAAAACATTTCCATTTTGAAAATATCAACATATGACATTTTGACTTAGGTGAATTTTTCTCATCCTTCTGACTCCAATTTCAACCTCTTGAACTAAAAATATTTGCCAAATTTGATGAATAATCTTAGCCATCATTAAAGAGCAAAGGGCTGTTCTCTTTTCAGCCAAACTCCTCTGATTCTACGTGTTCTTAGTTTGGGTTTGTTTTTTTTTTTTTTTTCCTTGCTTATCCATCAGAAGTTTCACTGTTTCTCCATCTGCCTTTACTTAATCACTAGTCCTTCATTTGCCACCCCAACTTCATGCTGTGCTTGCAAACCAATGTGATCCCCATGTCATCTCCATGAAAGTACAGTAGAATTCAGGACCCACCTTTAAGTACAAGCAAAACCGTGTGCACCATCCAGCTGCTGAGCAAGAAATAGCAGCTTTTGGAAACCTTAACTGGCTATAAACGGATAGGTAGCATTATTTTACTGAGATTGCTTGTATAGCTGCTAATTACATACCACTCTCTTACTGACCAATTACCTTATATTCTCTTGATTTAGTTGAGAAGGGGTATTGCAATACCTGACTTCTCTCTGACCTGCTGAAAATCAGCCTGACCAGCCTGACTGTTCCTGGCCAGATCTTTTGAAAACTTTGAATGATAGTTATTCAGAGCGGATATTTTTATGTTTGTCCTCTGCAATTGCTCTCAAACAACTTTCTGCGTTCCTGCTGATGCAAGAAGGGTTTCGCCATCACCTGCGATGTGCCTGCACCATTTGCTTTGCCAGATAGCAAATAGGAACATTGACTGAAAAGCCTTTCTTTTTCCCTCCCTGTTTTAGTTAAGTTACTGGCAGCTCTGTCATTTCCACTAGAGAGGGAGCAACACCTTGGTTCCTTTCACCTCTTAACAGACCTCTCCCATGCTTTTTGTTTGTCTTGGTTCTGCTGAGCACGTGAGTTGAGGTTCCTTGTGCTCATTAGACACGCCTGTCACATTGAAGGAGATATATTTTTTGTGATCTGTTGCTTTTTGTGCTCAGTCGCAGTATAAAGAGCAGGAGTTTGTACCCATCTTTCACCTGTTTCCTTTGTGATGTTCCAAAAAACCAAACCACAAAACATTAATTTTGAGGTATGTCTACTCTAGAGCCTGAGAGGACAATATTCACATGGAACAATATGGCCTGACTGCCCCTAGAGACCGGTGTGGCCAGGGGACTTTCTGGTGCAAGCATACGCAGGCAGTCTGGCGTGGCAGCCCTCCCAGCCCAGCCAGATCCATTTTGGCCATGCATATTTTTCCCTGCTGCCTCCAGCCTTCCCGCACAGCTGGCACAATGTGTTGTGTCAACAAAATGATCGTAGGCACAACTCGCAGCATTTTGCAGGGGGTAAGTGAGGTAAGGCTGGGCAGGGGATTTCTCAGCCAAGTGTGTTTTGTCAGAGGAGTCATGTTAAGTACTTTAAACAACTCCGTTTCTTAGGAGATGCATCTCCAAGAACATAGCTGCTGCTTCTCTGGAGAAATACCACCATGCCAGAAGGACATCACACTGATCTCAAGTAATGTCTTCTGGCCCCTAACCTGGGGTCACTGGATTCAGGGAAAAACAACCACAGTGGGGCAGTTTGGCTGTTGTGCTTTGGAGATGCCCCTAAAAGGGAAACGATGGGAATTTGCAGAGCTAGGGAGAAATAGCAAGTTCCCTTTCCCATACAAGGTAACTCTGGCAAAATACGCAAGCTTAAACTGGGCTCTTCTCCAGTGTCCTCCCCTGAAGTTGTTGATTCTGGTTTGCCCACAGGAACAAACTCCATACCTTTCCCAAACCCCTCAATGAAGTGATATCCTGGGGGGGAAAGAGACTCTGAGATTACAGGATTGAGAAAAAGGCTAAAAACCATTATCCCTCTGTTCTCCTGCACACTTCCCGAGTGGGTCCTGTCCCATGCTCAGCCTTGGTTTTTTTTTTTCTCTGTAAAATACTTCAGTTGCGTTCCCCAAAAATTAATAAAGGCCTAATTTATTGAGGTTTATGTTCCCCAACGAGAAGGTATGTCCTTGCTCATGGGGCTAAGTACTGCTACCAAGCAGTAGGGCTGAGAAACCTGTGCCTGCTCAAGACAACCATGGAACAAAAGCTGTGAAGCTCCCCTTTCCCAAGCACCCCATCATATCCCGATCCTAGTAGCATTTGGCCCTGAAACAAGGTGGGGTACAAATAACTCAAAGCTTTATTGCCCTGATGTTGAAAACTTCCCCAGCCTCCCGTGTGTGGCTAAAGCTGTGGGCTCTGCACCATAGCTGACCTCAGCTGGAGCCTGTAGCGTGTCCCAAGGCAAATGTACGCTCTAGGCAATGCTCAGGATTAAAACAAGACTTGGGTGGGGAGGGTGAAAGACTAAAAGCAATCTGAAATGGCATGAGGAAAGGCTGGTTTTCAAAAATCTGATGTTTAAACTCTGGCAAATGTCACATATTGGTGCAAGAGCGTCCCATGGGAACGTGGATCTAGTAGTACTGATTTGTAATAACAAATAGAGGCATTTGCAGTGCCCCAAAATGGAAGTGTAAAATATAGTTGTTGGAGGAAATTAATTGCTTCTGTTTTCTTCAACTGCAGCTAAATGTGCAAGAAGTGGGAGTATATTTTTAGCAAAACCTCATTTGATGTAGAAAAAACCAAACCAGAACGTAGCAACGCTTCAGGACTACATATTATGTGGGTTTGGAAGTCTAGAAAATTGTCAAGAACAGCTTTAAAACGATCAAGATAAACGACAGATTCACCAAAAGCAGAACTTGAAATCTCTTTAAAATCAGAAAAATTTTGCATGGGTGAAGTTGTATTTTGGATCTGCATGGTCAAATTCGGTGTGTGGAGATTTTGCTTTACCTGGCAGAGGAGGGGAATTTTGCGAGTATGCTTTTGTGAAAAAGGCATAACCCAGTTTGTGATAGCTGAACTCTGATTGAGCCAAACTGCTTAAATCTAATCTTAAATAAGATGAAAACATAATTTTCTCTGTTGCTGTGTATGCAAGTAAGTGGAAAGTATATGACACTATTTTGTGGTTTGAATCTTACATTTACTGAATGATTTTAATTTACAGTTTCTGTTTAATTTTTTTTACTTTTGCAGCGATTCAGTTCATAGGGCTGTAGAAGTAGACTCAAGAAGAAAAGAAAGAGTGGAAATAAATGGCTAGTAAAAGCAGACTGAACCGTAACATTTACATTTTCCCCTTATCTGATGTGAGGGTTTTGCTATTGCTGGGTTAGCAACCCTCCTTCTCATTCACAAACTCCTACTTGACAGAGCAATGGGAACGTGGAACCCTTGTTTCTTAGCGTTGCTTAATGGGCTTGATTGGGCAAATCACTTATTAGAAAGTTTGTGATAACCCACCACAGCTGATTTGAACGTGACTTTAGACATTCAGGGCATGTGGGTTCTTCAGAAGAAACTCATTTCTAGGTACTTAATCTGTGAGAGGGAACTATTTTCTGTAATTTTAAGGGGAGGAACTAAATGGCTACAATATAGAGAGGTTTGGGTCGTTGCTACCGTATTTCCAATGACTGAAAGCTGCCTGGTGTCCCTGGGAGGGTGTAACCAATTTGTCTGAATAAGCTGTTCATAAGTTTCCACTGTAAGAAACTTGTAATCCTTATTTAATAAAATGTTGTCATAAAGACCATTTTTTTAATTCCTCGTTGGGCTGGAGATGACGTTTTGAAACCGAGATCCATTTACATTAAAAATATGCATACTGTGGTAGACCAAGAAAAATAAGGCTTTGTATAATATTTTTGAGTTCTACGTTGTATTTGCCTTTATTGCCTTTATAGAACTGACGGATTACTCCGAAAAGAATAAATGATAGATTCATAAAAATATAACTGCATGAGGTTAGCTGGTTTGTAGTGCAGCCCAGGTTGCAAATTGCCCCCAGGGAGGCAGCCGGCACACAGCCTCTGGCTGCTGGACCCCATCTGGGATTGCTCGGTGACATTTAACCTTGGGGCTGCCCACACCTCCAGAGTGATTTCACTCCACAGCTTTTTGAAGGTAAATGAGCACCCATCCCTTTGGCCTGAGCGGGGACCTTGGCAGACCGCTTGTCTGTCATGCTGACTCATCTTTGTATTTACTTTTGGAGACCGCTGGGTTGGTGACTGACACTTGGGATGTGAGATCAGAACTTTTTATTGCCAGAAGGGTGAAGCTTTATGTGTGGGATCACACAAGGGATGCTGGGTCCCCCTCTTTCAAGTCAAGAGATAGGAGGTGAAGATGTTGAAGCAAAGAACAGTGGAACTTCCCCCCCCTTTAGATAAGGTTGTCTGCTGAACTGTGTCCTTCTATTTTGCTATGCTTTGAAATATTATGTAGGGATGACAAGCGTTTACTAGAAGAGCACTTCAAGAAACATAGACTTAATGCTAGTGTAGGTGGGGGAAAGCAAACAAAGTACCGCGATCAAAATGCTCGAGGGAGCATATGTGGCAGTGCTGAGAGAGACTGAAGCGTGATGTTGAGAATGACAGACCAAAGCATCACTCTGCAGCAGTGTGGCGGTGTTCAAAAAGTTGGAAGCTTTAAATGCATTTTCCACACCATTTGTGTGCCTATGTCCTTAAACATACGTGCCAAAATTGCCAACAAGTGGTAGCCAGACACTAGGGGCTTACAAACAGGCTCCTCAGAGGATATGGAATTATGAATATGGGTTAGATTTAGTTTGACTATAATGTCTTTTATTTCCAGTATTGGAGCAGGGATCATCCCAAAGAGCTTGCAGACAGCAGTCATCAGAAATTTGCCTACAAACACAGGATAAGCTTGAGAGCTCTCAAAGCAGCCCACCACTGTTAGTAACTGCTCTTAATGGAGCCTTCTCCAGAAGGCTGAAAATGTGTTAACGCTGAGGACAGGCAGCGTGAAATTATGTGCACGACACACTGTAGTGAGTCCTGTTTAGAGGAGCCTCTGTTTGGATAGCCTTGAATATAACTTTGTGTTTCTCCAGCCTGCCGTGCAATGGGGACAGGGATGTTGCTGAGCTCCTGGGCCACCTGTTCCATTGAAGAAGTGGCTAAAGCAGCTCCAGATGGACTCCACTGGCTGCAGCTTTACGTGTACAAGGACCGGGAGGTTACCAAATCCCTCGTGAAGCGTGCGGAGAGAGCGGGCTACAAAGGGATCTTCGTGACAGTGGACACGCCGTTCCTCGGCAGGCGCATCGACGACGTGCGCAACAAATTCCAGCTTCCTCCCCACCTCAGGTAGGTGCCTACTGGTAGGATGTGGGACAGGTGTATGGCAGTGCCATGGTCACCATGAGGTGCTGTGGGAGAAATTTGCCTCTGGCACAAGGAATTTCCTCTAGGTGCCACACACAGCACTGGGCAATAACCAAGGAACTGAGCGCGTATCTCTTGCCGTGCTAGAGCCGTGAGCTTCTTTCTGTCAAAACTGAGGTTTCTTGGCTGTTTTGAGGACTGTCAAAGCCACTGTGACCAAAAGTCCCTTCTAACTGATAGTCTGGTCCCTTCTAACCTATGTTATCCTATGACACTGCACAGGGTCCAGGGCCATGTTGCTACTGAGCACAGAGCTTCTTTCCAAGCAACTTCAACTCTTCTACATAAGCACAGAAACACATGGGTATCGGTCTTTCTAAAATCTCCATGAGGGCAATTTCTACCCCACGTGTGTTTCGGGACATTTTCTATTTCTCAGCACAATTTGTGGCTTCGTGACTGACTTCAGCACTAATTCTAGTTCTTCTCTGCTGCAGGGCCTGCACAGCATTTAATTTTAACAGCAGCGTTTTAAGGGCATTGATTTCAGTAGGCAAATAGAAATTGGTAGACTGTAGAGACCACCCTGATCAACGTAGGCTGAAGTGCTGGCACAGTGTTAGCAGCCAAGGATTGCCTGTAAGAGTATTTAGCAGATCGGCTATCCAGGGCTTAGGTTTGCAGTACAGAGCTAAAAACTCTGTGAGAATCTTACAAGTAGGTCTTGGTAGTGCCTGCAGTTTGCCAGGGCATATATTAAGACTATCGTGTTTTCTGTTACTCAGAGCCTGCAAATGAATGTGAAAATGGAAAGGGAAAAAAAAAAAAGATAGCTGAAAGTTGTTTGAAGCAGGTTAACTTTTGTTTGTATTCTGAGTGAAAACTCATTTTGAATATTCTGGATCTGAAGTGCTCTTATGTCTCCTAAGACTCTTACGTTATACCATGTAACCTGTACATAGCAAGAAATAGAATATCACATCCTGAGGTCTTTCTTCTTTTTCATATTACTCAAATTGAAGGTAAGCCATGGGACTGGGCAACGAATCTGATTCTTCACCTTACAGGCAAAAAAACCTCCAGAGCTTGGGGTGTTGGATCTTCCTTATATACCTGGACTTGAAGGTTGACAGAGCAACCTTAACTCTGCCCATGATCTCTGTGTTAAAGTACAGTCTCGTGAGGAATGTACCAGAAAACAAAACAAAATCCCTGAAACATGTAGTATGAACCTGTAGTACACTGCTAAGCATAAGCCTTATACAGTAATGCTGCTACAGATTTCTGATTGACAAAGCATTATCAATGCACACTGTCATTTTACCTAAAAAAGAGTAAAGAACTTTTTTTATTTATCTAACTTTCTTTTTTTTTTTCTTTAGGGGAAGTACCATTTTAAGGCCTGAGGTTAAAGAGCTTTTGAATGCAAGTCAAATAACTGAAAAATACTTGAGGATAGCGATAGAGTATTTCTGCAACACTTTGATCCCACCTGATCAACCCTTAACATTTTTTGTTTGAGGGAACAATATGAAACAGTATGAAGTGGGAGTAATCTTTAAAGGTTTGAATTAATCACTTCAGATTTCAGAATGATACTTGGACAATGTTTTGTTGCAGACTCGGCAGTGAAACTCCTAGCGTGGGGCTCTGCTCAGTTATGTGATAACTTTTTCTTGGCTTCAGGTTTTCAACAAAGTTTCAAAGCAACAACAAGGTGCCATTGTGCTCAGAAATGTATGTAAGGCAACATTCATTCAAGTGTTGATCTGCGTTTCGCAGGCCAAGAAAAACAACAGTTATTTATATAATCTTATCCATGGTTCTGTTTTTCTCTGGGTACCCCACCCTCCACAAACCAACAGCTGAAAAGCTGCATCTTGCTGAGAGCCTGCTTCTTTCTCCTTTTCTTCTGGGCCTGGAGCTGAACAGAAAAGCTGTGTGAAATGTGGCTTGTGGCAGGCATGAAATCTGCAGTAAACTAGCCAGTTTCCATGCAAAAAACCCCATGAATTTCCCAAAAAGTGGAATAAGAAAATAAAACAGCGCCACGTGGAACAAGGCTCCATTTCCAAAGAACAGAGCAATTAGCTTCATGTGGGACATGCATGTTCTTGGTGGTACTGGTGTCTCCCATGGTGGTTTAATGCTTGTTCAGCTTTCTAATATGAGCACAGCCTGAATTTCTCTGCCCTCCTTTCCCCTTCTCCTGCTTTGTCTAGTAAGTCTGTGAACTCTTCGGTGCAGGGGCAATCGCCGTTCAGTTCCTAGAATCTGTGAGATTGATTTGCTGCTAAAGAGCAAATAATAGCTAATGTTTTCATATCAACTTCACCCCCCCGCCCCTTACACTTTACAAGGAAACATACGAAAAAGACACAACATGAACCAGCTGGATCTTGCTCATGTGGGTTGGATGGCAATTCTGAATTCTTTGAAGGCTTCATGCAGATCCATCTAATTCAGGGAGCTTAACAAAATTTCCCTTCCTCCTTCTGTCCTACTTATATGATCCCCCTATTCCTTCAGCACCTGAACCCCCTGGATCTGAAAAACAAAGGAAATAAAAATAAAAGATTTGCAAAGGTA
>JAAGNO010011205.1:14340-36120 GCA_033439905.1 Ceryle rudis
CATATGGGCATACAATTTTTTTGTTTGTTTTAATGGAACTTAGTGCACAGGAAATCTTTTAATTTGCCAGGCTTAAAATTTAGTTTTATGTATGTGCTCTTCAAATGGCATTTTTCTTATCCAACAGTGGTGTGAGTAAACTTAAAACTTTTATAATCCAAACCATAGCTTTCCATGGGTTTTCAAAAAGTACAAGTTCTTATCAGCTTTACAAAAAATGCTTTCCAAAAATAGGAGGTGCAGTACTAAGACTGAATGCTCAGTAAGGAAGCATATTATTTCCATTGCAGTGATTTGACAGTATTGCTTTTTCTAGAAAATCTTTTTAATAGAATTTTAACACACTGAACATTTCAAGTATATAAAACCTAGTGCTGAATAAATGTGTTCTTTAAACTATATTTCTTAATTGCCTTTAACCCTGTACATGGCAATATAGTGCTAGCAATATCATGAAATGTACTATATCTTGTTTGTTGTTTAAAATAAAAATTTTTATAAATACGGGGGAAATAACTTCAAGGAGATACTAAGTTTGAGGTGAAGTCTGTAAAATACTTCTTTGATAAGCAACTTTCACTTGATCTCATTTACTTCTCCTCAACTACCTTGTGAGAGTTCGCATTTCACATATAGAAAACAGTAGGCTTACTGGAGTCCCTGTGCTCCCTGAATTCCACTTGGAAACCGCATATAAAGAAAACCATTGTGGGCCCAGTATGTTTTTTCTAATCTAAATTTTAATTAGTGAGCGAGTATACAAAAATGCCAGCGTTGGTTCACATAAAGGTCTGAGCCAGCCTAGTGCACTGTTTCCAGCAGTGTAAAAAGAGACGTGGAAGGAAGGATAGGAACATCAAAAGCATATATGAAATTTACTTCACTTTTGCCCTCACCTCAGGGGTGAGGGGTTTAATTAGGAATAGTAACTGGCAACAGTTCTGTGTGTGCAACCTGTAAATTAGTGTTACTATGGCAAGTGTAGTCTTGAAGACAAATTAGGAAGAGTCACTTTTGGAATGGTAAGTGGGACTAATTTACTAGAAAGATATTAAACTTGTTTACACCATAAACTTGCTCAATTAAGTCAGAACATCTGAGTCTTTAGGGAAGCATTCTAGCTCAAACAGAAGTTAGGATTTTAGTGCAAAATTATTGCATAAAATTGTACATAGAGATATGTAGTTATCAGTAGTGGCCCCCTCCAGCACTAAAATCTGTTAAACTTTGGAGAATGAGACTATAAATTGTGAGGAAAAACAGTGAGGAGAAAAAGTAGTGGTTCCCCACTTTTTTTACATCTAGGAATCTCTGACTTCCAGTGTATGTCTCACAAAACAGCTTAGTTCATTGTTTTTTAGTCAGTTCTCTCTGGCTGTATGTGAGGTCTCCTCCTTAATTGCCTTTAACCAGATACATCAAACTGTCCATACCCAAGCTTGCAGCACTGCTCTCAGGTTACTTTTGATTTCCTTTTTTCATGTGTGCTCTGGCCTGTACACTGGCAGATAGGAAGGCTGAATATCATCTTTGTTCATTCTTCCAAGCCTGTTACTGCTCGCCCCAGCCTGACCCTATTGTGTCTTTGAGGATTCCCTCTAAATCACAACTTAAAAGATTTCTTTTTAGTGACACCCTGGTTTATCAATAATGGAATGCTGGTAGTGTGTCAGTGAGTACAGCACTTGTGGTTTTGCTTTTTAAAATGGCTTTACTGTTGCTTTGGAATGTGAAGCGCTTGAATGAGATGTTTCAATATGTGCTTGTAGTTTTGCTTTCTTTCGCAAGCCTATAGTATGTCTAACATCAAGGTTGATGGAATGTCTAGCATCTTGAAACTGTTTGAAGAGAATGAAATAAATAATAGCCTTTACAAGTTCCTAATCTTGATGCAGAGTCAGTAGCTATACAATTTCAGGAACAGTTGTACACTTTTGCAGTTTGTTTTTACTGTTGATTTTTCATGTTTGTGTTCCTGTTGTGAGTAATTAACTTTTAAATACCTGGTTAACTATTTGTAATTTTCTGTGTCCTTTGTAACAAGCTTTCAGCTTTGCAGCCTTGTAAAGTAATTTATGTTTGTGCAGACTTTTCAGTAGCCGCACAGATACCAGCAGATTATGGAACAACAGGCTACAGGTTGACCCACAAAATGGGAAGATTAATTTATTCAGTGACCAACTCTGTCTGGCCTGTTTGTATAGGAAGGGCAGTATTTTCATTGCTGATTTACTTAATTTGATCATAAATTCCTTAAGGCGAGACTGTTGGGGTTTTTTGGTGCTGTGAACAGCACACCAAGATGGCGATTAGAGAATTTCTATCGAATTGTTATCAATCCTTTCAGTCATTGTTTATAAACCATGTTGGCACTGTAATGAGTGGAAGCAAGTTTTAGCATCAGCATTCCCTCTTTTGAATCTGAGTAAAGTCTTGCATGTCAGAGCTGCCTATTATTTTAAAATGCAGCACAGATGGATTCCTTACCACTGGAGCTTAGGCTGGGGGGTGGGGAGGGGGCAAAAATAAAAAGTATTGCATTTTACAAGGGAGTCCTGACAAATTGAAAATGTATTGTAGCAATAAGGGACTATTCAAATACCTGCTTAGTGTTTCTATTTTCAATGCCATATGAATTCAAATTTATGCTACAGTGACAAACATGAACAAATTTTGAAATATTTACATTTACAATCTGGTGGATGTAATTAAATGAATTTTAAAATTATGTAAATCAGTAGGTTTTTGGTTGGAGCTCTTGGAAACCACAAATGTGTCTTCCTTTAATATAGACAGTTGGTTTTAAGCATGGATGTAGCTTTTCACAGTAAACAAGCAATTTTAATGAAGGAAAATATTTTCCTGATTTCTAGATCTCAATTCTTTGGTTACAAACACCCTTATCAGTTATTTTCTTAGAATGTTACTAGGGAATAAATTCTCTTTATGAAAACAGTGACTCTGCCATGCTTACAGGGAGTGAAAATGTAATTTGTAGAACAGATTTCATTGGGCAGAAGGAGGTGGAGGTCTGCCTGTCTTAGTTTTCCTGCTCACTATTCTCATATGTAAATAGGCAGCATTTTGTATTTTATCTCAGGCAAAGAAGATTAGATTGACTGGATGTTTTTATTGGCTTTTCCATTTTTAAAACAAAACTCTCTTTCAGTTATTAGTCACGTTGGTCGGTACCAGATTCTCAAATTATATATCTTCACCAGTAAAGCATTTACAACTCTTATCTGATGTCTCTGTCCTTTAGAATCAGGAAAACATTATATAGTGAACATCTGTGCCTCAGGGACATGATTGAAGTACAAAAACATTAGACTATTGCTGTAAATACTGATTTTAAACTAACTTCAATTTCAGGAGTGAGATAATGTACTGAACTAAACAACTGATGCCAGAGATTTTCTTCATCAGTCATGTGTGGTGCCCACAGCTTTATATAACATAATTCTTCAAGTGTATCATCTTATAGTTAATTTTATAAAATACTAAGTTTCTAAAAGCTACAGAACTAACTTCTGAGGGAATGTTTCATATTTGGACTCGTTGTGTGTGCCATGTGATGACTATCTATAAAGCAGTAATAAATCTATGGAACAAGATGATGAGTCAAAACTTTGTTCATTGAAAGCGTGTGAAGCGTATTGAGCTGTTTGAATGATTTGGGCATCTATTAGGATCTAATCTGTGAGAGAAGAAAACTATTTGAAAGATTTTTATCATCAGGCAGGACAGTTTGGGCTTTTATTTGATGAAGGATTGTCAGTGCATTAAGTTTTTATTTTGGCTCTGGATGTAAAGAACATGCATTCCAAGTTTGTTAAGGATGGCTCAAGTCAGATAAAGGGTATGTTTGTGCTCAAATAATACCAGATTCCAACTGCCAGTTTCCTCTTTTTATTTATACTTACACAGGAAAAACACTCATGTCATATACTTCACATTTTGTCTATAAAATCACATACTTTAAAAAGCTTGTGGGAATCTTGTCTTCTATAACTTCCTACCAGCAAAGAGGTGTCAGAACCGAGATATTTTGGTCCGAGAGATAATTCATAAATAACTGGACTCCACCAATAAATTTTTCATCAAGAGTTTTAGTTTTATTAAGATTTGCATGTTCTCAGCTGTCCCTGTATGAGAACGGGCCATTGAGTGGATGCTTTGTCAAGTCTCTATTGGTAAGCAAACCATAACTGTTTGAGGAAAAATAGTTGTTTGCTGGCTAAAATCGCATAATTCAATGAAGTATATTGTGTGGCTGTGCTCAAAGACGCGCAAAATAATATATCTCAGATAAGAAGAAAATCCAACTTTTGTATTCTAGCATGCCATGGCTGCTACAGGCTGTAGCTGCGGTCTTCACTCTCATTAAGAAATGCGGTTAATTTTCTATGTTTGTCAATATTTGAGAAAGGTGGACTGAGTTTAGCCTTTATTAAGCAGAGATAATATGAGAGTCAGAACTTCTTTATGGGCCATCCTAACCTCTGCTGCCTAATAAAGAGAGAAACTGGGAAAAGATGTAAAAGCAAAGTGCTCAGGAGGAGAACATACAGTTAAGAGGAGTTTGCAATTGTTCATACACCTAGTAGTATCTAATGGAGTTTTCAGCAACACTCAGTGCTGTGTGTGTGGCTTGTATTTTGCTTTGTGAATTTCATATAGATAGGTATTTTTTTTGATGAACGTTAGCATATGCATAATCTTGATTTTAAACAGAAGTAGTCCCTTGACAATGAAATTGTGTATTTTAACAGTTTAACATAAGGTTTGGTTTTACTTAATTTGTATTTCATTTTATAACCTATCATGAATATAATTTCCAAAATTAGGTCCTCTAATTGTCTTTCCCATTGTGGTAAATTTTTGTACAGCATTTTATTTTAATGAAAAAACTGAAGCCATCTGTATTCTACTGTGAAAGAGAAGGCACGAAGCTAGAGGTAATAAACAGAATTGAGCAAATCTGTTGTTAAAATTCATAGTCCTTGCTTTCTTTTTCCTTGCTTTTGGTTTTTTTTTTATTTTTTTGTTCTGTATTCCTTTGGGATCATGTGAAGTTCAAGTGTACTCCTTACTGTTTGGCTATGGGCCACATTAGACTGCTTAGTGACAGATTCTTCTTTACAAGCACTTGTGCTATTAGGGCTCTGAGCAGGTCATGGCAGGTTATCTTTGCATCATCTTTGAAGGATGTTTTTTAGGGTTTCTTTTTTTTGTCAAAAAAAAAAAAAAAAAAGGGAGAATGAGTTATTGTATTACCATGGTTTTAAAGACGATCATACTTGTGGAAATGCAGTGCCCTGTTGCATTACAACATTCAGAGTCATCTGAATAGATCATCCAGAGTTGCTACAAAGAGAATGTTTAATTAAAACCAGAATTTTGTATCCATTTGATGTGTTACTGAAACGAAACAACAGGCTTGACTAAGCTTGGCAACATCACCTGAGCTAACTTTCGCCTTTCAAGATGCAATTTCTAGCATTTAACAAAAAGCGTTCTCTGTTCCTGTTCTGAGAGGTGGCTGCTTCCTCAGCCTCAGAAAAAGACTATACAGAGGAAAACATGTTCTCTGTGTGTGTCTAGGTATACACTCACACATTTACATACACATATATACGTATTGTAAATATAAAGTAAAAAACAACCAGCCAACCTCATTCCAATGTGCTGCTTCAAGGTATTGCCCTCCTGTAGCAAGTAACTATCACCTGTTTTTATGGTTTGATTTTAACTTCTATTTCTGGAGAATTATAAGAAAAGAGAGATGGAGAAAATATCCTGTCATTCAAACTATAAAGCAATTCAGAAGCTATTTAAGGCAGAGAACATTTCTACTGATACTTAATGTAAAATGGAGTCTTCTGTTTTGTAAGAATAACAATACCTTGAAATTAAATTTTTACATATTTTATTGCTGTCTGTTTCTGGTTCATAGTGTTGATCTTCTGCTCACATTAAGATTTTTCTAATGATGCTAGTGGGCAAATCATGCATAGATTTCAGTTGTCTTGATTTGTAAAGGTACAATTTTAGACATCGTGCAATCTTACTGAAATTGAAACTAGTGGGACTGCTCATCAATGTGTAATGTGAAGTGTGGACACAGTCTTTGCAGAATCAGCATGTATTTGATAATGTTTTCAACTTGGGACTAATTTTTTTAAAATGTTCCTGATATAGTTGACTGTGTGACCATTGTCACACACAGACGCATTCTCTGTTAAAGAATGGGTTTACATCTGAATCTCAGCTTAACAAAATAAAAAAAAAAAAGTTATTTTACCAACGCCAGTGTCACAGGAGTGAAGTAATGTTTCACTTGAAACACAGATGTATGTGGACTATAGGTACTGATGGACTGATAGATGCATAAGAGACATTAAAGAAGGGAAACAATCTAGGGTTTAAAAGATGGAGGGGTGGGGAGCTTAAGATAGGATAAGACTAGTAACTTTTGTTAAGTAATCCTACTTGTCATCTATCCTTCAATACAAAGATACTTTCCGTTTGTTCTCCTTCATTAATCATCTGTTTCCTCTATCCTTAGTGCTGCAATTTTAGATCCCCATGTGCATTTTTAAAGGTGTGCATACTTACACACTATGTTGCTAATTTCTAATCTCACCTGTTTTATAGTAAATGGAAGTGAAATGCTCTTCAAATGCCACATAAAAAGTGAATTTTCAAAATTTTTCTTAGAAACTGTAAATACCACTGTAGAAAGTTTTTACTGCTCTTAGTGGTAAATGTAGGAGACTTGAAAATCGGCCATTGTAGAAAGAAATATTGTTGCAGAAGTGCACACACCATGTTTGAGAACAGGAAGTTAATTCTTCCGAAGTACATTGATGGTATTAATGCGTATTTTGTTATGAGCTGTCATTTTGCAAGGATCCAACTGTCCAAAACACAACATTATTATGTTAATTAGCCTCATCCAAAAATGTAAACTAAAGTCTATAAAGATGTGTTCTTAGGCAGAATTATTGGAAATCTGTTAATGTTGAACAAGATGTCTCATCTACACTCTACTTTCTGCTGCTAGTGGCTTGATTTCTGTAGCAGTTTTTCTCACCCATTAATATTATCTGTGGCATTTCTTACCACTTTTACTGCTAGAAAGATCTGAACATTCAGCCTGTGTTTTGAAGTAACATGCTCTTTGTGCAGATATACTCAGATGTACTCAATGAAACATCCAGGATGTGTATTACTGGGTTTAAATATTTAAAGAGCTAGCTGTCTGAAAAAGGAGTTTGGGGACAAATCATAGAATCATAGAATTGTTTCCATTGGAAAAGATCTTTAAAATCATTGAGTCCAACCATTAACCTAACTGCCAGTCTCACGACTAAACCAGGTCTCTAAGCACCTCATCTACGTGTCTCTTTAAATTACCTTCAGGATTGGTGACTCCACCACTTCCCTTGGCAGCCTGTTCCACTGCTTTTAGTGAATAAGGGTTTTTTTGTAATGTCCAACCTAAACCTCTCCTGGGGCAACTTGAGCCCATTTCCTCTTGTCATATCACTTGTTACCTGAGAGGAGAGACCAATCCCCACCTTGACTAAAACCTTTTTTCAGTTAGTTGTACAGTGATAAGGTCTCCCTGAGCCTCCCTTTGGTTTTGGACATGCTCCAAATGAAGCAATGTGAGAGCTTCTGTGGTCTACATAGCACATAATTTGGTAAATGCTAAATATTTTTCATCTGTAGAAGTTAGCATGTCTTACATCCCTTCTACTATTTCCTGTTCGTCTCCCTTCTCTTTTCAGAGATTTAAATTTATGATTTAAATATTGAAGATTATAGAATCTTACATTAACAACTATAGATGGAATTTAGTGATAGTACAAGTGGATAAGTTGTCTGCTGTGTGACATCTGCAGTATAGAAAAGTACTTTAAACAGACAGATCTCAGAAACATTTCTTCACTATCTAAAATGTTTTGTACATGATGCTTTCAGCTGTACCCTGACAACAGAAGTGAGCGGTGTTTAAACACTTTAAAATATTTAAGTCACAAATTAGGTAGCCAACTCAATAAATGTGTCAGTAATCTTTGTTTTCCAACCTCTTTTGAAAAATTTGCCCTTGATGTATCAGAGACACTTTGAAAAGATGGGAGTGCCATCTTTTATCTTTTAGAGTAGCTATAGAACTAAGGAAAGCTTTGTCCATGTTTGATGTCTTAGAACTACTTGGGCTGAAACAGAAAAGTTAACAGTTAATGCTGTCTATCTTCAGCAGAATTATAAGATGAAACTGAAGTGTTTGATATCCTGGAACTTTTCGATCTTTTTAAGAAAAATTCAGTGTTAGGATGTGTTAATAACACAGAGGAAGCTACCTTGTTATCGTAACAATCTATTTTTGAACTCCAAGAACTTTTGTATGTCAGGTAGACAGCAAATAGCTATTCCATTTGTGAAATTCCCCCCTAGTGTGATAGCCAAACTCTTAAACAGAAGCTGCTTCTTAGTAGTAAGGTGGTTCTCATTTATAGCAACCTTCCTTCCAACAGTCAGACCTTTTACCTTGTACTTTTTTACAACAAAACTGCAAGCAGTAATTATCTGTAAAAGAACCTGTCATCAACTGGAGTGAATTCAAGTCTTGGTAGAAGCTGCAGGTTTTAAACTTAGATGGGCACTTTTCCTGAGAGTTGTCTGGTGGATGGCTGATGTGGTGTGGGGTTTTGATTGTCTTAGGTTCAAACACCTATACAGGGAAATATTTAAGTACTTGTCAACAAATGTTCGTCACTGGATAAATTAATTTAGAATCATCTTTCAGTGAAAAGGTTAGGTCCCGTAAATTCAGATAAAGCTGTTGAATTTTCATAGGTGAGTATAATATATATTAATGAAGAACTAGACATACCCTTCTTAAAGAATATGTATATGTGTACCTATGTCTGTAAATCAAGAAGAGGAAATTTAAGGAATTTTTGATTGAAGAACACAGAGATAAGGTCCTTTGAAATAATCAGTGAATGTGTTTGTGTGGGGTTACATTATTTTAGGAACATACATCTAAGTCATTCCCTGTTGTTGTGTGCTCACCTGTTTTATTTGCATGCAATTAAAAATGAGAGGTAAGAAAATGGGTTTCTGGGAAAATTACTTTGACTGTGTTCTTGCATTGTTTTACAATAGTGATGTCCTTCACAGATAGTTTATTTATTGCTTCTAAATCATCTGTTTCTTAAAAAAAATATATATATTCTGATTTGTTTGGGTTTTTTTTTTTAGGTAGAGATAACAGATATTGAAAATGAAGAAAAAAGGTATGAACTCTTCCTGGGTCTTCTGGATACTAGTCACAGTCCATCTGAGTTTCAGCACTTGGTTCTACTCCTTCAAGCTTGGCCACCCATGGACATGAGGAGCAGGTTAGCATTCCTTCAATATGTAACAAAGCAGTTCTAAGTCTTCTTGCTTGATAATATTGTGTAATTTTCAGTCGATGAACTCAAACATGGTTAAGAGGAGTACAAACTTTGGATCATACTGCGAAAAATAAATGGTTCATTTAAAGCAGAATTGAATCAATAAGTTTCTCTAAAAACTTCATATACTTATATAGTACATATCCTCCTTTAAAGAGGCAGGAAAGTATTTTATTGCCTAAACACTGTTGCACAGGAATATTTTCTATCTACTTTAAATTTAAAGTTAAGTATTTTGCTCTTATTCTTGGCACTACGTACAAAATCCATAAAAAGCAATAGAAAGTTCTGACAGTTTTTTTTCTTTCAAAGTTATACTTGTCAGAAAAGTCTTTGAAAGTTAATGTTCAGATGACTGCAACAGACAATCTGCAGGAGGTCTGTCAGGGTAATGGTACAAGCAGTGGTGCTTCTCTTTCTTAGATCCAATACCTATTATTTCTGTCTCTGAATAAAGTATCCAAAAGGAACAAATATATACTAGGGCAGACATATCCTAGCTTGAGAATTTAAAGTGAAAATATTTTTTTAGAAATACCCGTCAGAATGGATATTTACTCAGTGTTAATTTGGAACATCTTGACTACATTAGTTTTTACCAATTCTTTTTAAGTTTTGTCAGTGACTTTTTTAACACATTTAAAGGTAAAAATTTTAGCTGTTCTCAACTGATGATCAGTTCTAAGGTATAAGGATTCATATGATCTTGTGAGGCAGTAGTCACATATCTTTCAAGGAGAGCAATAACATGAATAAATTTTTGGCTGTGAAGTGTAGTGTGCCATGTTTTATCTGACAGTAGTTAGTCTAGAAACATTAAATTATGGTTCCATTTGATTTACTGTGGGATATTGATTACAGCCTGTTTTAACTTAGGGAGTGCACTCCCCAAAGTGTTAGGTGCACTGATTTGTCAGAAAAGTTAAGGCTTATCTTTTTATGAAAAATAACTTTTTGTGTAGTTGTAGAGAGCTGGTCTATTAGAATTTAATTTGTACAGGTTATTCAAGCCTGCAGTTTGTTTGCAATTCCTAGATAGACATTAACCTGAAGGTTTTAGGACAGTTTTATAAGGCAAAAATTGTCTTAAGTGCATTAAGAAGCACAGGGACTCCTGTGTCATCTCTCACAAATTCATATTCCAACTTTCCTGTTAAGTTTTGTTTTAATTGTAATTGAAAGTCAGATGCCACACGGTGTGTGGGAACTGTCAAACGTTTTAAGGTAGTGTTTAGATTAGAAAAAACAATCAAGTGTTAAAACTTATGGACTAAAGGATCAAGTGAAATTCTTCTTCCTTGAGTTGAAGAGAAAAAATAAAGATTTTGTGAAAGGAGAACACTTCTTGTATGTAGGCAGTTCTTGTCTACTGCTTTGTAACAGAGGAAATTAAAAATTAGTTAATTTTATCTCCCACTTGGTGTTCTGTTCCTTCAAGTTGACTTCCTGATGTGAAGAAGAGAAAACAAAATAATGATTTAATGTGATTTGTAGTCACAACTAACAGTGGATTAAATTTCAGAGGTGGGATACATCTTAGTTCCAGGTTCTCTGAAGTCTGAAAATCTGCTCAAAATACTTAGATCATTTGTATCATAACTCATATAGGGTCTGAAGTAGTTAGTATAGTTCCTAGGTGTTTACTTAGTCACAATTTTGACACAAAGAAATCATATGGCTAATATGAAGGGCAAGAGAATGTGGTAAATTAATTCACAACCTTATTTGTAATTGTGTGATTTTTTTTCATATATTTATTAGTAGTTGAGGTAAGAAGGGATCTTTGCAGACTCCAACTCCCATGTTCAAAGCAGGGTCATCTTGAGCAGACTGCTCAAGGCTATTGAGCTGTTGAATTCTGAGTATCTCCAAGATTGGAGACTTCACAGCTACAACAAAAAGATTAAGATGTTAGGGTATTGGCCTCAGTATAGACCTCTGGGGTCCACCAGTGGTCACAGAACTTTATGCTACTGATCACAACTGTTTGAACTTAGCAGTGCAAGCAGTTTTCAGCCTGCCTCACTGTCCACTTGTCTAGCCCCAAGTTTGTCAGTGGGGAAGTTGTGGGAGGCAGTATCAAAAACACTGCTGAATTAATTTGAGGTACATACTGTCAGCCATCATCTGCCAAGCCAGTCATTTCATCATCAAAGGGTATCAGGTTAGTGAGTCATGAATTTTCTCTTTCTAAGTCCATGATGACTATTTTCAGTCTGATCGTTGTCCTTCATTTGCTTGGGAATGCTTCCAGGAAGATTTACTTCATCTTCCCAGGAACTGAAGGTGTAGCTGACCAGCCCATGCCTTGAGACTTTATGCTAAAAACAAACCACAGATTTCATCCTGTGATTGGCTTGATTATTTAATTCTGTTGTTACTAAAACTTCAGTGTCTCTTCACTGCTTTTCACTTTGCCAGGAGGCTTTAGAAAGCCTTCAGGAGAAAACTGTGCTCTTCTCTTTCACTAGTAGTATTTACCTATACTGGTTTTGTGAAAAAACACTGAATCTTATGATTTCCAAATGTGATCTATAGTGCAGATTCCCAAGTAGTTTTCTGAAGTTCAGTACTAAATTCATAATCATTATCTCCAGGGAAATAGAGTAGTTCTGATAGTCCAGATTTTCTTGAGTTTTCCTGAAACTCTGGACAACCAAAAATATAAAAAAGAATTAAACTAGTGGAGCAAGCAGTTGTCTTTACAGTCTAGGAAACTTTTGGTTGGTTGTTTTCATTTGTGGCTTTGTTTTCATTTGTGGCTGTGTGGTTTTGTTTTGTTTTTAAAGGGTGGTGGCCACAGGGCAGAGTTACCACTGTTTTTTCCCTTCTTCACTTTTCTCTGCTACCTTATTATGGTGAGGAAAAACATTTAGCTTGTTGTCTTCCCTGCCTTAGCAGTGTTTTACAGAAGAGAATCGAAGCTGCATCTTGAAATAAATGGCAGAGATTTAGTTCTCCTGCTGCTTTCCCTCCTTTTTTCTCATTTCTTTTCTCAGTAGCAGCGTTGCATTCCTGCTTTCTTTTAGCATTTATTTATTTAATGAGTAAATTGATGATTTTTCCCTTCCCTGTTGGGTTGTCCCAATAGAAAAAAAATATGTCAAAGGAGAGCATTTTTCACTCCCTTGGGTCTTTCTGTGTTTATGTTCCTATTGTTTTCCTTTTATTGCTTTGTTTCTATACTAACAGTTATTGCAAGACAAATTAAATACTTTATAAATCCTGTGTCAGCAGGAATACTCCTTATGGCTTGAACACCCTTCTTTATAGCTTATTTCTAGAGTTTTTTAAAAAAAAATTGTAATATTTTAATAGTAGACAGTACGATCATAGTTATGAGTCCTTTTTGTAAATTATCTTTTCCTCCACTTAATTGTTTTTACTCAGACAATTATGCTTTGGAGTTCTGGGTTTTTTAGGAGTGCTTTGGTTTTTTTTGTTCTGTTTTCTAACAGGTCTGAGACACAAACAT
Source organism: Ceryle rudis (assembly GCA_033439905.1). NCBI lineage: Eukaryota > Metazoa > Chordata > Aves > Coraciiformes > Cerylidae > Ceryle > Ceryle rudis. Next base: position 27,289 of record JAAGNO010011205.1, read on the forward strand.
TATGTACTTGCTTTGAGGAGTTAAATTTAATCTTAATCTTTTTCTCTACAAAAATGATATATTTGGTGTACAGAAATGTTCTCAAAGTGAATTTTTGGCTTTTATAATCAGTGTGGTGCCATTAAAATGAATTTGAGTGAACTTCGAACATCTGTCTTAACAGCTAATAGCCCTGCTGAAATTACGTTCTGTCCTCATTCTACCCTCAATCCCATCACCTCAAGTATGATTAGTTTTAAAAGTCAGGTACCGCTCTCTTTAGTATTCCCTGATATGAGACCGGATTAATTTCATAAACTCTTGTCAAGTAGATAATTAGATTTTTTTTTCAACTATCTCTTGCCATACTGTGCTGATAATAATGTCCATATCTTTTTTATTATTTTGGATTTTATTAATTTGATTTATTTTGCTTTGTAAATCCTGGAACTATTAATTCCAGCCAGGAAGCAGAGGCTGTGCTGTAAGTAGGAGGTCCAGCAACAATCAAAAAAATATTTGATATTTCTGACTTAATTATCTGAACCCTCTCTCCTTTTTCTGCCTATTGATATTGACAGTCACTACTATATGCCCACCTCTGCATCTTTGGGAAGGCTGCTACAAGTGTGCTCTGCTCTGGGATCTTCTTTTCTTGTATTGCTCATTTTTCCCTCTTCTGCTTCAGTTACATACTTGCATGTTAGAAACATTCAGTTATGTTAATCAGCCTAATTTTTTTAATATATATTTTCCTGAAATTGTGTTTTTGAAAACCTACCTTATTGGCTGGGTTGGAGTAAGTTTTCAACATTTTAAAGCAAGTTGTATTAAGAAACTCTTGAGCAAAGAAGAGCACAGTGAGCAATTAAGCCAATTGTTTAGCCATATATATTAAGTTTTTTGTTTAATCTTTACTTATTTTTTCCTCCTCTGCTTCAGAAAAGGGTCATTGTTGCTAACTGGTTGTTTACTGCCAGTGTAATGATATGTGCAGGAAGTGGGGAACTTAAGTCTGAGTCACCTGAATATTTGGAATTTTGATTTTCAGCCTAACGGTAAATATCTAATACTTTTAACTGAATGCAAAGCTAGAAAATGCAATTTACATTCTATAAAGGCTTGAAAGGAAGGAAAAGTAAAAGAACTAAAGTTTGAGGAGTGTTTTTCAGTAGCCTTTTTATAAAGAATTTTATAAAAAATGTTTGTAGGACAAGTCTGTGCCTTTTAACATGTTTGGGTTTTGTTTTTTTTTTTTTATTGTTCAGTTCTTGTGTTTTAAAACACTCCAGCTACAATAATGCTTATTATTCACCTGTGAATAGGATTCTCTTCATATCATAATATTCCATGTTTACTGTGAGGAGACAGAGAGGTAGCTTGGTTGTTTCAGTCAGCACTCAAAAGCCATCTACTTTTTAAAATTTTATTTTCACACCCTTGTTAGACATGCATGCTTTTATGTCTAGGTGTCTCATATTCAGATGTCATTTTAAGCATTTCATAAAGATGTTTTTAAAAAAAATTATTGACAGTGCCTGAAACTCTACAGTCCTTTGGAACTTGCTGCCTACATTCAAAGGCATTTTTAAGTACCGATACCATGTTTTGGAACTCAAAAAAGACCATTTTTTTGGGACTTGATAACCTTAGTTCACTTTTCTTCTTTTAACTTAATCCAAAATTTCCTCTCTTGGTTCTAGAGGGGGGAAAAAAAACAAAACCAAAACCAAACACAAAACTCATTTATGCTGAGTTTTTGAAATAATTAGTTTTTTCATGTTGAGAAACAACTTTCTGGTTTTTTAACCATAGTTGAGCTAAAGTGATATTCAGTTGAGAGGAAAACTGAATTCTACCTTTAAGTGTCAGATTTTTGGTACCCAAATCTTGTTTTTTATTGAAAGATAGCAGATAACAGATATTTGTGAATAGATCGCACAAGTATTTTTAATTAATTGTAAGGAACTGTGGTGAGAAGAACTTTTTATATGTAAACTATATATCTGATAGTTTACTGAAATAAAACAACCTGCACATGGGAAGCCTTGATGGTCTTGTATCTTTCTGGTTATTTCTAACTTATCATAGAATCACAGAATGGTTTGGGCCGGAAGGCACCTCTAAGGTCATCTAATCCAACCCCCCTGCAGTGGGCAGGGACATCCTCAACTTGATCAGGTTACTGAGAGCCTCACTGAGCCTCACCTTGAATATCTCCAGGGATGGGGCCTCAACCATCTCCCTGGGCAACCTCTTCCAGTGTTCCACCACCCTCATGGTAAAGAATGTGTCTCTAACATCCAGTCTTCTGTGTTTTGTAGTGTGTTTTTTGTTTTCTATTTTTAAATGGGAAATTCTTACAGGTTTTCTTACTGTACTCTGGGGGCAGCAACCATAAAAATGGAAATGCATTATGACTCTTTGCACCCCTAAGCAAGAGAATGATCACATAGCAGGAGCTTTCACTTTAACCACTGGCAAAGACGGAGTTGCATGTTTTTAGGGGTTTTTTCCTCTCCTAACCTTACTGGGGGTTCACAGATTAAGTACTTCACGTTGTGCTTGTTGTATAAGCTGGCATCTTTGGGTTTGACTCAGGAGAGGAGAGGAGAGGAGCTCTGCATTCCCAGACAGACTTATGGCAGCTCTGTGCTCAGTGACTGTGACTGATGGAAAGACTCCATTAAGTTGTCAGAAGGAATAAAGATGACAACTTATCTTTAGTTTGCATTCAAAGGTACCCACTTCTAGCATCTCTCTGTGGTTTTCAGTTAGAATATAATGTCAGCTTCATGTGGAGCTGGTATTATTTGTTTACAGTACGTACTTCTGAAAGCAGGGGAGAGATTTTATGTATGAAATAGTAGATGGTGGTTGTCCGCTCCAGATTGTCAGACCTGTTCCTTGGTATATGTCAATCCAACAGACTCTATTAATGGACTCCATGTACAGTGATATTAATATATTATTTTACAGAATTGCTGCTAAATAATATCTATGAAAAGCAGCACTTTGACTTTACTGCTCATTCCCACATGTGCTGGATCAGTATCCTAACCTACTCTTAAGTTGTAAGACCAACCTGCCAGATTTTTTTTGCTGTGATTTTTTTGGTTTTGTTTTGTTTTGTTTTTCTTTTCATTTCAGCTTGAAGGGAAAAAAAAACCCTTCACTTATCTGGGATGCCGATTAATAGCTAAAGAGATTGAGGAGGTGATTTTTAAGCCACCTTTTGTGCTTTCTTAAGTTTATGCGCAGATGAACATAGTGGTTGTGTTATTGTAGCTTAATATAATTGTGTTCTAAGCTCTCATTTTGCTTGATTTTAGCACATTGTAGAAGGGAATTGACATACATTAGCCTAATTCACATTAGTAAAATGGCAGTGAAGATGTGTTGCAGTGTTACACGAGATACTACATGCTGTCATTTAAAAGCTCTGATCTGCTAAACCTTTCTGTCAGTACATTTGGTCCTAGCAACTACACCTGTCCCTAACAAAAATAGCCAAGCATCTCCATGTTCTTGTAAATAGCAATAGACCAAGAAATGTTTCAGCAACAAAACTTGGTAGTAAACGTAGTCTTTGCCATTATGCTTGATAAAATTTACTTGTATCTACTGTATGTTATCTAAGTCTCACTGTGTAATGCTGACATGGCACGGAGTTTTGTGTGGAATGAAAATAATATTTTAAAGATGTACACTAAATCTATCTGCATCCATATCTACTAACAGACAAGTACAGATGCATGCACTTTCACACTTCTGCCCTGTGTGGGTGTATTTGTTGGATCTGAAAATTAAAATGTGAGTCTTGGAAATGTTTTCTGCACTCAGGAGCAAGAGATAGGTACTTGATACTTGAGAGACAGATGATGTTAGAATGCGATCAAAGAAAACAAAATAAGGATTGCTGGATTCCTGTCATCCTTCCCTCGATACCATTCTGCTTGGGAAATCAGCTGGTATAAAGCCAGGAGAAGCTATTCATGTGCTATTCCAATTTGATCAATCTTTATCTGATGTGTGATTCCTCAGGGATTGTAACAGCATGTCATAATTCAAAATACTGTAAGCTTCTTTGTTTCCTTGAAGGAATAATGTCATCAGCATAGTAACTTGTCTCAAAACTTTTTCCCCTCTCATGAGATTGTACTTTAATTACAAAAAAAAAAACAAAAAACAAAACACAACAAAACAAACAAACACCAAAAAAACCACCAAAAAACAACAAAACACCTACAGAAAATGTTGGGGGTATATATGTATACTTATATTCTGTATACTTCTCTTTTTTTTTTATTTCTGGGCAGATTGTGCACAGAAGATAATCCCTGGGTAAAACTGGGGACTGTTATGCTACAGAGATGCCCACCTGAGGAAAAGGAGAACATGGGAAGTGAAATTTTGAAAATCTGCCGCTCTTTGTATGAGACGAAGCACATGCTCCCTGTCGAGGTAATTGTTAGCTTTGGGTATCATGGGTATGAGTCCTGTTTCAGGTTCCCAGCTACAAGAAAGATATTGCCATACTGGATCAAGTGTGGTGGAGAGTGAAGGGAGATGATTAGGGAGCTCAAGCACAATAAATGCAGAGAGGCTGAGAGAACTGAGTTCAGTCTGTATTTAAGAGATGGCTGAGGGAGATCATATTGCTGTCTTTGAATACAAGGATGAGGAAACATGTAGAGGAGATGGTGAGGAAATATGTAGAGGAGATGGTGAAACATTGGAATAGGCGGATGCCTAGAAGAGACATGGAGTCTACGTCCTTGGAGATATTCAGAACTATCCTGGATCAAATCATGGGCAGTTTGATCTTGCTGAATGTGCTTTGAGTGGAGGCTAGTTGAATTAGTTCAACTTTAGAGGTCTGTTCCAGTATAAATTATTCTTTGATGTATTTGTAGAAAGGCTTTAATGGTGTACTGTTGTTGAATTCAGTGTGGCAAAAGCTGTTACTTAAATAATCAGTAATTTTCCCACTAATAAATGCTTAAAGATTTAGTGAGGTTCTTGAAGAATGTATTGGTGGTTAGAAAAAAACCTAATATATAAGTAATTTCTCTGTAATAAATGTGATGTTCTGTCTTCCTTAACTATGTATGCACACTTCAATAGAAACATCGCTTAAGTATAAAATTATTGAAGCAGTATTAATGAAGACAGATTGGAGAAATACTTAATAAACTTCACAAAACTTCAGAATAGTTATGTGCATATTTTTAGTAGACTGATTAATCCCTTATAATCATTTTCACACAATCACAGTCTGTTATAGAGAGCAGCTGACGTTAAGACTAGAAGCAGAATAGAAACACACTCTGTTTAAAATACAGACAGATGGGGGTGTGTGGTTTTTTTAATAGTCCAGTGGACCGATTTGAATCAAGTTCAAAATCTATGTAAATTACAATTCCAGAAGTTGTCAGTAAGCTGAAATGATAAATAAATTTATTAATTGGTTCATGTTACCAACATTTTTTGATGGAAGCAGGTCTCTGCATCCCTAGGATTAGTGTAGCTATATGTAGGATTTCTTTATAAGGTGTTGAATGCTGCATTGTAGCTCAAATTCTTATTTGTGCATAGGAGTAGTCAAATTTTGTTACAGTATAATGTTGTACCTCACCTCAGTTATCCAGGAAGACAGAGCCCACCTAGAGTTACTGTCATACAGCAGTTGGTTCACCAAGAGTTCTGCTCAAGGGTGGGTCATGATTTGGTCACCTTTCATCATTAACTAACCTTTTTCTTCAACTCCGTAACTAGTCCCCATTTAGAGACACTTTAGGTACTGCTTGGCAGGTTTCCTTTTTAATGGTACAGGGTGTTGGAAGAGCCTTCCATGTAGGTGTGAATATACAGGTACAATATGCAGGTATTCTAATCTTCAAGCATAAAATAGCTTTACTGATGCAAAATCTCTTTTTTGTATGACTAGGATGCTGTACAGCAACAGGAGTTGCACTAAGCTGTGTAATTGTGCAGTTACCTATAAACACAGACTGTATTGCTTTAAGTGTCTACTTGGGAAGAGGGGGAATGATATAAATAAACAAGTAAATTGTATGCACAGCTAGGGTACTGAAGTGCACAGATTAGAGAGTTGGGATTGCGTGGCTGTGTAAGATGAAAATGTGATTACTGATAATTAGCCTGTTTAGATGACTTCACATTGCAGTAAATACACTGGTTAAGACAGATCTAGAATGATGGAATTGTAAAAACTGAGAGAGCAATTTAGCACCATGAATAACATTTGCCATTCTGAAGCCCACAGATTTTGATGAAAAAAAGTATTTAACTTCAAGTTGTGATAGTCTAGAAGTTAGAAAAACTGTTTCTTCATATGTAATCAGGTTTTTTAGATAGTTGCAGAACTTTGATAGTTTTTGTGTTTGAATATTTTGTAATTTACATTATTCAGTGGATAGATTTTTCCATTCCTCTTAGTTGAAGTAATTGTTTTATTTGCTTGGAATGCACACGTTTGGGCTGTGTGATGTCTGCACTGCCTGATTAATCTCTTTCTAAAGAGGCAAATCTTTCTCACTCAGTAGTTGTTAAACTGTGACTCCTCTGAATATCTTACTGGTTTCTATCTATCTATGGGTCATGTGTCAGTTAACATAAACACCAAAATGGGAGAATGCTTCTAGTCTCTTATCTATAATCACCCTGAGGTCCTAGTGGCCATAAAATACTTATTTCTTAGAATGATACAGCAGTCAGTTGGTCTCCCTTTTTCTTGAAGCTAGTTGTTCCTGGTTTTTATATGAGGAGAGTGTCATGTGAGGTTCAGAAAAGACCCACTTGCTTTCTAGACTCCATAAACAAGTCTAGGTACATCTAGATCCAGTCCTGGTCCCAGCCTTGGCTGGTGGTTTATGTTCAAATGGTTATGTGTGTAGCCACCTATCGGAGTCAGCATCTGCCTGTTTTAGAGCCCTGCTAAGGACTTTCACTGAGACAGATTTGCAAAGTTGCAAAGATACGTAATTTATTAAGGCGACAGATATAAAAAGTTCAGAATTTATGTTGGTAAATACACTTATTGCAAAAATCAAGCTCAAGTTAGTAATTCGAGTTAGTAACATATGACAAAGTCAGAGGTGCAGGTCTTACCAAAGAGGAGTCCCTGCTTGAGGAGGAAAGAGGTCTGGGCCTGTCAACCCATCCAGATAGTTGAAATTCTCTTCCTCAGAAATAAAGGATAATAAAGACTAATTTTATATCTACTGATGAGGTGAGACTGGGTCATATCTCCTGTGCTGATTGGCTCCTATACAGGCTAATGATGCTATTAATTAAGAGGATGGGGGAAAGCCAATGCTCACTACAGATGTAGAATTCTCCAGTTCTGTTGGTACAACTTCTGACAATAAAGCCTCGTCTCCAGCTTTGCTGATACAACCTCTTCCTGTAAGACCTTCACCTCACCCCAGCAGTCATGTTAATTAGGCTGAGTCATAAAACTTCCAAATTGCCAGGTTGTAAAACTTCCAACAGCTGTCCTGTGTCTTGGCCAGATAAGCAATATGCTCATCCTCCTGCGCCTGCTCGTTGTCAGGTAAACAATAAGCATGCTACATTAGCCTGCATTCCTCTCCGAGGCTGGTACATGATAAGCAGACTAATTGGCCTGCCTTCCTCTCACATGGCAAGCTGGGCAGTTTTCCCATGGAGGGCCACAAAGATGATCAGAGGGCTGTAACACCTCTCCAGTGAGGGCAGGCTGAGAGAGTTTGGGTTGTTCAGCCTGGAGACAAGAAGGCTTCAGGGAGACCTTATAGCTGCTTTCCAGTACCTAAAGGAGGCTTACAGGAAAGATGGGGAGGGACTTTGACAAGGGCGTGTAGAGGTAGGACAAGGAATAATTGAAAGAGGGCAGGTTTAGATTAGATGTAAGGAAGAAGCTCTTCACCATGAGGATGCTGAGGCACTGGAATGTACTGCCCAGAGGAGTAGAATATGCCTCCTCCCTGGAAGTGTTCATGGGGCTTTGAGCAACCTGGTCTCAGGGGAAGTGTCTCTGCCCACGGCAGAGATTCTTTAAGAATCCTTTCAACCCAAACCATTCTGTGATATGATTTTGTGAGTTTACATTGTATGTTTTTCTTCATTCATAGTGGCCTCTAATTTTTTTTCAGACTACTTTGAGTTTTATTGCTGTCCTTCATTCTGCTTTCAGCCTTTTCAGACACAATACTGTTTGTACTCATTATTCAGCCCTTCAAGCCATCCATGAAGATAGTGAAAATATTGGACCCAAACCAGACTCCTATGAAATCTGATTTATATGCCTCACTGGTGTCACACTGAACCATCGATAGCTGAGTAACTAGTAATCATAGAAAAGTTTCAGCTAAACCATGGTAATACAGATTTTTAGTTAGGACTTCCCGTGTCCCTATTACAGGTAACATCATAGCCCCTCTAAGCCCAGCTTTTCACTGCAGGAAGCTAGACACTCAAATACTCTTGAGTGCTTGAGTGCAGAAAAGAAAGCCACTTGGGTTACTCTGAGAAGCACTGCAGGTGGTGGCTTGCTGCATAGGGTTGGATTTCTAATTCCTTGTGGGAGCAACAATGCAGTCATCTGTGGCAGAGATATGAGGAGGTATTTGTATTTGGACAGTCATCAGTGCTTAACAAATTGTCCAGTCCCTTCCTGTAGAAAAAGGGATGGAGGCCACTCCAAGGGTTTGCAAAGTGGACCACACTATCCTACACCCTATTTCCCTGATTCAGAGGACAGTGAGTGTTTCATGTGACATTTTCAGTCTTGATAAAGTCAAAATGTGCCATAGTGGTGGCCTTATTCCTGTTGCAGGGCCCTCTGAA
>JAAGNO010011206.1:0-20621 GCA_033439905.1 Ceryle rudis
ATTTGAAATCAATATCTTACAAAAGAAAGAAACTACACAGATAAAGCAAAATGCCTTACAGAGTAAGAGTTAAAGTGTTAAATGTCTTTGGCATGCCAGAGAAGACATGAGATGGTCGTGTTCCCATATGGAAGGCTTCCTTGGCACAGATATACCATCTCCTTATACATCCCCTGCAACTGTAGCATAGCATCTATGTGTTACTGTGGACTTGGAGAATCTGGTGTAAGACTGGAGGTGACACCCCTCACCACACCGCCATTGGTAGCACTGTGAAGGGCCTTTCTGAGATGGTATCTCGTAACATGGGTCACTTCATTTACGTATGCTTAGAGGATAGGAGAGGTGGGTTTGAGATATTAGATGTAAGGTTTTTAAAACTTAGACATTTTCTTTTCCTTTTTGAATGACAAAAGCAATTTTGTTGTCTTATGGAGCATGTACCAATATTAGATTTTGCTGATGCCATGAAAGTCTTTGACTATAAGGAGAAAGACACAGCTCCTTGAAAGGCCGAAGACCTGATAACCTGTTCTGTGCAGGGACTACCACCGGCTTTAGACATTTTTATGTTAACATTAGGGTTACAAGGACCTCAATTAAGCCTTCTCTAAAATAGGTGTGTGGTCTTAGTGCATTGTACCTGACACTTTCTCTCAAAATATCTGAAGTCATTTCCCTTTGATTAAACATTTCCATAGGTATGGATGAATTGTCCTCTGGAGGTGCCACTAACAAGGAAGCCTGTGAGGCTGGTTTATCCTAGTTAATTATTTTAACTAGTAAACGACAGCTATTTATGGAAGTGAAAGCCATCCTGAGTCTCCAGGACACCCTAAGTGTCTGTTCCAAGTCCCAGCTCAGCATACCTCCTTTTTAAAAAAGTATGCGATCTGTGCTACTGCCAAGCAGGAATGTTTACTCAAATTGCAGGGTTTTTTTCAGGAATTCAGACGATTTTAGTGTGGTTAGCACTCTCCTGCCCATTCTGGGCACATAAGCATGTGCACACCTGCACAAAGACCAGACCCTCCACTCTCATCCAGGTAAAACCTGTGATATAAACATGCTTTATAGCCCAGAGACTCACCTGGGATGGTGGATGCCCAAGCATCAAGTGGGGTTTTTTTCAGTTTCTACCTGTGATAAGGATCAGATGAAAGTTTCATCAACACAACTGCATTCTAGAGGGAATATATTTGGTTTGGAAAGCAAAAACATTTCGGTGAATTTTTGAGCAGCTCTACTTTGAACTGATGATTTTCTGAAAGTTGCTTAAACAGAAGTAAATAGCCCCCTACAATACGCCAGCTAATTTGTTTGACAAGGAGGGAGGGGGAAGGGGAATATGAGGAAAAAAAAATATTCACCAGAGGATATTTGCCTTCTGTAGGCAGTCAAATAATGATAGATCCTAGTCAGAAATAATGTAGTCATAAAAAAAAAGATTCATTGGATAATTTACTTGAAACAAATAATGTGACCAACTCTACTCCACAGCCACAGAAAACAAATTTACCTAATAACATATGACAGGGCTTTCTCAGAAAAATATATTGCCATACAGTCAGTATGTACATTTTCAAAGGAACAGGCATTGGGAAAAAGCAGGCTTCAAGCACTTAATAAAAGGGATTTTTCTTTATGACTTTCATTTAAAATACATTACAAAAATTACTTGATTCTACTTAGCTGCTGCCAGATTTTGAATAACTGACTTTCAAAGCCACCACAGTGCTGTGACTAATTTAATATATTAAGAGGAAACATTGTCAGAGCAGCACATGGCATCAGTCACATCGGCTTGGAAGTTTACCACCATGTAAAGACTGCATCATCATCATATCGTGGCATGAGATATGGAGACTGACACAAGCTCACTGACACACAAGAGGAAATCTTTGTCATTCTTACCACACCTGCAGCAAACAAGTTCAGAGAAAGGCCCTTGCTTTATGATTGCCAGTTGTGAGCAACATTTACCTCAGAGCTCCCAAAAAACCTGGCTCACCATTTGGATCCAACTGAGTTCTGACCTGAAGTAGAGATAGTCCTTCCTGTTTGCCTGGTCCTTCATGTTTGCCAACGGTAATCTGCCTTTCTCTTTACTAGAGAGAGTTGCGTCAGTGTAATTATCTTATAAATGCTAGTTAGTTATCTGGAGCCAGTCTGGAGGGGATCCGGCCAGGAAAATACTCAGTTTGTCATGAATCTTGTCTGGAGCTTCCCCAAACAGCAAAAAAATACTGCCCATGAATTGTGTCTGAGGCTTCTGTAAGATTTGGACACTATTTGCTGCCATTTAAGTGTTCCTGGTGGCAGCTAGAGCTGGTCAACAGACAAATGTGCAAATTATCAGGAACAAGTCCGGAACAAATATGTCCCACATTTCCATCTAAGCATTTCAAGACATGAAATCCCTTCATCATTGATGATGGCAATGAGAGCAAAAAATGACAGAAGAACTGTTTACAGGGAGACATCTCTTATTTCTTGAAAATAAACTAGAATAGAAATTTTATAAATTGTAGGAGAAAATATTTTGCAACTGGCAAACGAAACTCAGCTAGAAGATCTGTTCCCCTCATTCCCGATATCTCTGTGTACTGTCTCAGGAGACCAGCTGAAGGTGGCAGCTTGCATAAGTTACTACCAAAGAGTGTGAGCAAGCATGGGAGGACTGTAGCCTTTAAGGGACATTTCAATTATCTATTTATTCATGGGTGCAGCTTTTGATTTTCAGGTCTACAAAAAGGACACTGGAAAATGTTGTCAGCTCCAAGCAGCTGTTTGCCATCTGTTATGTTTCCTGTAAAGCACCCTGGGTTTCATTGAGACAGTTCTTTGACAAAGTTTTGCTCTCTTACCTGATTCCTCACATTAATCTAAGGTTATTAAAAAAAAAAAAAAACAAAAAAAAAACCAAAAAAACACCCCAGAACCACACATTTTTTTATCAGGTTGTACTGGGTAGCATGAGAATTTTCTGTCTTTGAACTCTGTAAATCTGCAGATGGGTTCAGCTAACCCAACCCAGTTTACACTGGTGATATAGTATCACACTAGTCAGTAGAGTGGGATGTCACACAGTGATATCTGATCTTCAGATATTATAAAAAACTGCAGGATAAAGTCATGTTTCTAAAGTAATGATTTGGTTTTGATTTTTTTTCTGTAAACAGAAGTGCGATCTATACAGCACGCTATCTGCCAGGCAGCTGTAGCTGAGTAATACCCATTCCCACCCAAGGTCTATTGCTGGTTCTTCCAAAAAGCTCAGATATCCTGCTTCAGTTGTTGCCCCTGTAAGTGTGGGGTTTCTGCATCAGTGGATGCAAGCCCTGATTTATCTGCAAAATAAATGGAAATACAATCCCTGCCTTGCCCCTCCCCACAAAATTAAAATAGTTTTGTCTTCTAATACATTTGTCTAGAAAGTCATCCTTGGGGACATGAGTCCTTCCTTCACTCTTTGCAGATTTGTTTATTTATGAAAGTATTCACTTCCTCAACTCTTTGATCTTTTCTACAAAATGTTTGTGTATGTTTCAAGTAGGTTTTATTGCTGTCGTCCTGGTCTTGAAGCCCCCATCAAGTAGCCCAAACAGGCTATTAATTCTGGGGTGAGATTTAGCCCAGTGAACATGAGGCTCCGTTAATTTATTTTTAGAAGCCTGACATGTCTTTGTCTTATGAAAATACAATCATTCTCTAGGCTTCATGCCTTCAAGGATGTTTTTTAAGCTAAAGTCTTTTGCCTAGCAGAGTTTCACCACTTCAATAGCTAACTGGGCAGAGTGTGAAGGCCTTTAAAAAATCAGAAGTGATTTATACAAAGGAATTTTCACTAATCCCTCCTCAAATACTAAATTTTTTAGAGATTTTGGTGAAAGTGGGCTCTTAGTACCCACAAATATTTGTACAGTGTCAATACAGCAATAAAGGCAAAGTGTCAAGTCGATGATTAAATGGAAAAGTTTCTAGGCATAAAGTATTTACTTACTAGAAAGTGAATCCTGAGGCTTTGTAAAAATAAATTATATCAATAGAAACACAAATGGCACATAAAAAACTCCATTAAGTATCAGAATTTGTTCCTAATTCACAAATCTCTTTGCTCACTGAAAGTGCAATTCTGTTTGATGCCCTTTTCTCTATTTCTTAACATCACAGAGGGAGAGCACAGCTGATGACAAAATTATCTGGTGATTAGGTGCTGGTCATTCTGGTGAGAACAAATATCTGGTCAGTAATCTTTTGTGCAAGAAATCTGGAGCCAGTGTTTTCAAAGATGAGCCTTCAAAGTGAAGTTTCAGGGTGTGTATCTAACCTGAAGTATAAGGGCTTGCTGTGTGCTCCGCCCTGTGGTGCTACAGATCCCCTGCTCCTCGGGCTGCTTTGTGGTGTTGGCTTCTGGGCTGCTTTGTGAAGTAGGCACCAGCCATTGTGCTATTGCTTAATTACAAAATGCAGGAGGCTGGGATATCTTGGTACCTTCTGATCCTGCCTAGTGGGGCAGCAAGTCAAGACAGTTTGACTCCCATACATCTTGGGTACATGTTCAATGAGTTGGAACTCACCCTCTAACCACACCCTCAACTCCTGATTACCTTGGGAAGGTCACTACAAAAGGACCATAGATCCCATTGAAGAGCACTATGTTTGCCTGAAAAGATTGATGGCTACAGTGGAAAAGTACTGACCAATCTACTGACCAAAGTCAGTCATGTTGAGACCTATAAATACTCATCCTAAAGTGAGGCCCATTAGAGCTCTCCAGGATCACCTCAGGCTGTGACTCGGTATCCCCCCTCTAAGGTGGGATGACTCTCAGGCCTGCTGCTGACCATCTGCTGGTAAAGCCAATGAATGTCTGCTTGCAATAAGTTGATGAGGGGCATCATTGTCTGTTTGCAAAGACTGACAACAGGGAATACCATCCACATGTAACAAGCTGACAATGAGAAACATGAGTATTTGCGATCTCTAGAATTTTATGACATCCTAAAGGTTCCTGGGTGCCCAAATTTACTATAATCTGCAGAAAAGGAATCATCTTAAGCACAGTTCAACCTCTGTATGTGTATATAGCTCCATGTGTGTTATTTGCTTTTTTTTTCTTAGTGAGCTTTGTTAAATCTTATATGAATCACTGCATTGACTTTGATTATTGAGTATTGACTGATAAAGCACTTTTTTTTTTGTAAGTTTACCGCAACAGTGCTAATGTACTTTAAATTGTTGCAATCTCAAAATTATGTACACAGTGTTACGTTAAAGTACTACATTGAAGTCCCAAGACCCAAATCCTCTTAGTCATAAACTGTTGACCAAGTATGGGACTAGGGGCAGATCTAACCTTATTCTCTTGAACGAGTTCAGAGTGCGAAGGGGCCCATTCTGAACCTCATGACCCAGTGGGAGGTTATCCTCTACCCCTTTCACTTCCAACCTCCTCAGTATTCTTAGTCATGAACCTCTGACTGGATCTAATATTGGACCTAGACACACCTAGGCTGGTCTCTGAGGAGTTCAGAGAGCAAGAGGGTCCCTTCTGATAGCAGATGACTCAATGGTAGGTTCGACTTTATCCCTTCTCAATACCTGTGAAAATCATCCAGCCTAACTCCCAAGTCACTTTCACATTGTATATTTCCACACAAGTATTCTAAGCAAATCATTCTAATCCATTTGCTTTATAGTACATAATGTAGTGACCCTGCCATCAGATTGAAACTTGATTAGCCTTTGCTGAATTTTGCTAAATTCTATCAGATTCATTTGAGCTTTGTCAAATTATTTGGTAAACCACATAAACCTTCCTGTTAGGTGAGGTGAATTTCACTCATTCCTCAGCAACCAGAATCCTAAACCAACATTCCGCAACAAGTGACCTAAGTGTTTTAAAAGGAAACCACTCCTCCCACAACAAGCCCTTCATAATCCATGCACTTATTTATTATATTTTTTTTATTTACTAAACTGTGTGGGAATTATTCAGTAACATCCACTAGAAGCCCTTCCATTCTATCTTTGGGAGCATGAATGTAGTTTTTCTCTTAAAAAATCCTGGTGTGGTACATGTAATAGAGAGCATACTAACACTGCCCAGTATTCTTTCTAATTTGGAACATTTGCACTTAGAAGTAAAACAATTCATGCAATATTTCTCAGAATCCTATGGAATTTTATTCTGAAATTTAACAGGAAAAAACCCAAACCAAATGCAGCTGTAGGATGCTAATGGAGATCCATCACTGTTCCTGCTCAAACAGAGGAAGAGCCTCAAAAACTGCAATGCGGCTGAAATAGTTTCTGTGAAATTGTTTTGTTCTGGTTTTCTTCACAACTCTGATGTATAATTCTGCTATAGGAATAGAATTAGAGATAAAGTCCTGCAGGACATCTGCGCAGGCTGTGTGTTTCCCTGGACTCTTTTCTGTTTCAGACTTTTTTTTTTTTTCTACCTGTAGCTCTGCAAAGCATTCAACACTGTCCCACGTGACATCCTGGTTTCTAGATTGGTGAGACATGGATTGTATGGATGAGTCACTCAGTGGAAAAAGGAACTGTCTGGATGGCCGCACTCAAAGAGTTGTGGTCAATGGCTCAATGTCCAAGTGGAGACAAGTGATGAGCAGTGTTCCTCAGGGACTGGTACTGGGGCCGGTAGTGTTTTAACATCTTTGTCAGCGACATGGACAGTGGGATCAAGGCACAATAAGCACGCTTGCAGATGACACCAAGCTGTGTGGTGAAGTCAACACAGTGGAGGGAAGGGATGTCATCCAGAGGGACCTGGACATGCTGGAGATGTGAGCCCATGCCAACCTCATGAAGTTCAACACGGCCAAATGCCAGGTGTTTTACGTGGGTCAGGGCAATCCCCAGCATAAATACAGGCTGGGCAATGAGTGGATTGAGAGCAGCTCTGAGGAGAAAGGCTTGTGGGTGCTGATTGATGTGCTCAACATAAGCCATCAATGTTCAAGTGCATCTCAGAAAGCGCCAACCATATCCTGGGCTGCATCAAAAGAAGTGTGGCAAGAAGGTCAAGGGAGGTGGTTCTGCCCCTCTACTCAGCTCTTGTGAGACACAACCTGGAGTACTGTGTCCAGCTCTGGAACCCCCAACAGAAGAAAGACATGGACCTGTTGGAGTGGGTCCAGAGGAGGGCCACAAAGATGATCAGGGGGCTGGAGCACCTCTCTGATGAGCACAGGCTGAGGGTTGTTCAGCCTGGAGACGAGAAGGCTCTGGTGAGACCTTTTCACAACCTACCACTATCTGAAGGGGGCCTAGGAGAAAGCTAGGGAGGGGCTTTTTATGAGTGCTTGTAGTGACAGCATGAGGGGTAATGGCTTCAAAGTGGAAGAGGGGAGATTCAGATTAGAAAGTTTAAGATTTTCACAATGAGAACAGTAAGACACTGGAACAGGTTGCCCAGGGAGGCTGTAGATGTCCCAACAGTGGATGTGTTCAGGACCAGGCTGGATGGGGCCTTGAGCAACCTGGTGTAGTGGGAGGTGTCCCTGACATGGCAGGGGAGTTGGAATTGGATGATCCTTAAGGTTCCTTCCACCTCAAACCATTCTATGATTCTGCAACAAATGTCAACATTATAGAGGGATTAACTCTTCTCTATGAGGTTGTTTGGGAGAAAAAAAGGCAAAAGCAAATAAGAAGGGAAAAAAAAAAAGGTACTTTTAAATAATGGGCAATGCAATTTTCCTTCCTTTCTTAATCAAAATATTCACCCTCACTCTGTTCCCTGAGTCATTTGGTAAAAGGTAAGGTACTTATAAAACTTTACGAATTTAATGAGAACAGGATTAAGTTGCTGCAGGATATGTAAAGCAAGAAATACTTTAATTCAAAAGGAAGTCAAAGCATTATTTAATGGGAAATAGGCAGGTTTGTTTAAAAAAACCAAAAACAAAACAAGAAAAAATATAATTTCTAAAAAAAACGGTGGATTAGCCAGAACATTTTCTGAGGAGGGGTTTGCATTTCTTTGGTTATTAGAGAAAGGAGAAGACAGGAAGGAAATGTGGCTCAGGGCACTTAAGAGACTGACTGTACCTCTGATCTTGAACTATTGTGTGACATCCAATTACATTGCCTGCCTGGGTGTAATTTTTACTCCCATTTATTTGCCCTTCTATCCTATTTAAACTGTGAACTCTTTAGTCTGGGAACTATGTATTGCTGTAGCTATGAAGATAGATTTCACCTGTTTTTATGATTTCTTTGTAATGCACCCTCCTTTTCTGATGTAGGTGTATGGCCCTCCTTTTCTGATGTAGTTTGTTGGGGGTTTTTTGTTTGTTTCTTTTTTTTGTTGTTTGTTTGTTTCGGTGGGTGTTTTGGTTTGTTTGGTTTTGTTTCTGTTTCTTTTCAATATGAGGAATTAAACATAAATGCAGTAATTTTACTGGCAGTTTTCAAAATAGCTAGCTGGTGACACACAGCTAAAATAAGAAGGGAAATTCTGCACAGAAAATGTATAACAAAGCCTGAAGTAGCTGTGGGAAAAATAAAATCAAGAAGGATAGGTTTTAACACTTAAGACATTGTTTTAGCTAATTCAAACTGCTAGTATTTGTACAGTCTGTAATTACTTGGCACTGTGTAGGAGTAGGTCAAATTCTTCCTACATTAGTAATTTTGACCTTCTGAATTTCACTCACACTGAAGTGGTTATAATTACATCTAACTCTTGTTCTAGAGATTCTTTTGAGTACTGAAGCAAACGGTACTTTTAAATTTTTTTTCTCATGCTAAAAAATTACGTCTCAGCACAAGAGAAAAAATTGAGTTTGTTTTTGCTTTCCATAACAAATAGCAAAAGTACAAGGAAGTTTTAAGCCCCAAACCAGCTCTAAAAAATTACTTCAGCTTTAAAAGGTTCCAAAATGTCATGCTGGACTTGTTCTTACAAGACATCTTATATTTTATAATTGCTTCTGATCTGCACGCTTTTCAGAAAACCCTTCACTGATGCCTCTTGTAGATCAATAGTAACAAAAAAAATACTTTATCTTCCTTGTTAATCCTATCAGATACCCATTTATCTCTTTTTTTAATGTGTATCTGTGGAGAAACTCTTGCCTCTCACATCTCTATAAAAGGGTAACTCAGTCCTGAAGACATTTTTTGTTTGCTTGTTTTAACCTGATCTTTTTTTTCTGTTAATTCCCTTCACGAGTCTTAAGGGTGAATAACTTTTTTTTCATGAATTCCTACAACCCTTGATTTCCATCCCTCCACGTGGTTTCCCACAGTTAGGAGGGAAGATGAGAATGAATGGTAACAACACTGTTACTTTTGGGAAGCTGCTTTTAAAATTCTTATTGGACTGCATGAAATTGTAAATATTATAGGAAAGACTATCCAATGAGAAGGCCCAGAGACTTTCTTCTATAAATCAGTACATGGATTCTCACGGCTTCAGCAGATTAATTATCCTAGGAAAATTGCCATAGACTCTGATCTACAGTCTCACCTGGATAGTCAACTCCTGAACACAGTGTAGTTTGAGCCCGTGCCAACATCAGCTCAGCTACTTTTGACCCTAACAGCAGTCTTCGTTTGTATCTAACTTAAAGCAAAGTCTTCTTAACTTCCTTTGCATTGGAGTTACAGGAAAACTTCTAAACCACTGAAAGATTAATATTTCATTGTGGGCATGGGGATTCCCATAGGAAGAAGGAAGTAGCTTGTCTTAGCAGCACATTGCTCCTGCGCAGTACTTCAGAGCAAGCAGCAGACACCAGAGCTAAAATTCTGACTCCCCCTTAAAAATTCAATGTCTGTACTGCTGTTGGCTGCAGTAGAACTGGGGTTGTTGGGAATGCTCTTGCTCCCACCAGTAGCATCCCTCCTGTGGCCATGCTATGCCTAAGGAAGGATAAAGAATCAGAGGGACAGAGAAAGTTTTTTCCTCTCTCAAGGCCACAGACATTTAAACAGGATATATTGGTTCACAACACTGGAGAAAGACTAATTTAAAGCCAAGACTGCTAGAACTGAAGAATTTTATTTGGTAGTGATCATCAGAGGTTTGTAAGACCAGCTCCAGGCCTTTGCTGATTTAGCTGCGCACTGAACTCTGCTTCTGTATAGTGGAGGGAGATGGGGATATAATCTTAGCTGGCTGAAGGGTGAATGTTTTATTCAAAACCTTTGGTCAAAATTCATCAAATAATTTAATCAAATCTGTGAATTGTTAGGTTAGTTCTACTAGTTTTGTTCTTAATACAAAAAGCACATTTTATTCCAAAAATAACAATTAATTATACAGCAAAAAACATGTGGCCAGCTCTTGCAGTAAATGAGAGGAACCTGTAGCAAAGCAAAGGAAATTAAACTAACCCTCAAATGATTTTGAGTATTGCAGACTACTGCAGTAGCAAAAGTGCTCTCCATTATTCCCCTTTTCTAGTTTACAGATAAATGGAGGGGCACACTTGGAGATAGACTGAAACCAGCAAGTAGCCAATGCTCAGTACACTTTCCTCCAGAAACTGCTAACTTAGGAGTGATATTTTCTTCATTTTTTCTTTCTGTTTTAATTACTACCTTCTAGGAAAAGTGATCCAATGGTAGCAATAAAAAATAAATCTGTAGCCACCTAGAGCACTGTATGACTGCCTTTCTGCCTGTCTTCACCTCTGTAGGGCTCTCCAAAACTACTGCAAATATTCTTGCTGAATAGTCTGAAGCGTTTGTGGAATCACAGTAGCACATTGTAATCACTGACTATGAAAAGGAGAAAATTCTTCTGAATAAACAATAAAACATGTGGAGCATGGTTTGAAATCAACTCTATCTAGTCCTTTTCATTTGTGTTCAGTTCAGAGCAAGAATTCTGCAGAATAAAAAAGCCTGAACCTGTTGAGATCTATTTCCCTGAACAACTTTCTCTTCTCCCAGACTGCTCCTGCTTCAGCTCATGCAGGAAACTCTTAGTCCCTTATGAGATTTTTCACACTGTCAGCCATTCCACAGAGGTCATGTATAACTCACACTTGTTTGCAGATTGTTTTTGCCTTCAGCAAACTTAGGAATAGTGGGGGCTTGCAGACAAGCTTCTTTACTGAACCTTCTACCCTTTGCTTTTGGTAGATCCCACAAACAGTTGAGCATGACATCCTCTGCACTTTATTTCCCTGGTCTCCTGACACACCTTCATTCTTCCAGATAGCTCCTGTTTAAGGAGCTACTGAGGGCAGATGGCCTTCACTCGTTTCTCCTGGCATGTAGCAACTAGATGGCACTACAGCCGATCTTTCTGCATCCTTGTACAGGAAAGCACCTGCATGTGCAACTTGCTCCCTTCGACACCTGAAGAAGACTGGATTTTGAGGTCTGCAGCTCAGTATGACAGTAACCTTAGTGGAGTTCCCAGTTAGCATGGGTAAACACATGGGTCATCCCTCTTCCTGTAAAGAGGTATCTTCTCTGGACCTAGACAAAATTCTGTCCCACACAATTCTTTTGGAAATGCTCCCACAGGTTGACCCCAATAGTCAGCCATCTAAATATGGTGGTATGAAGCAGTATTCCCCTCTTCAGTAACCAGCTTGTCACTGCAGCTGGTCAACAAGCAGCGTGCTTCTTTACCCCAAAATTACAGTGACCTAAGCCGTGTCTTGCACTTAAATTGACTTAGATGGATGCTACAGCCCATTTTCCCCACACCTGTAAGAATGTGAAATTATGCTGGTGCCTGTGCTGTGGAAAGTGCATACTGAATGCCTTTTCTGCACAATAAACAAAGACAATCTGCTTTTCAGGCTGGCTACTGAAATACCTTTCAGATTTATAAGGAGATCTGTGACATTTACTTCAGTGTTAAACTGGCTGTCATCAGTGAGTGAGGTGAAATGAGTTTACCCCTATAATAGATGCATCTTTTTTGCTAGGTAGTTTTTCTTTTGAATAAGAAGTTGTTTGGGAGTATTTCTCAGGATGGGAGGCAAAACATTCTCCTCACATGCAAAGAGAAAAAAAAAGGGGGTTGGAAGAAGAAAAATAGTGTCTTCTATCAGAGCTCTTTACTATTGGAAACTGGGAGGTGAGGAGGGGCATAATTTATTACACCCATTAACAGTGCTACACAAACACATATAATAATAATCAGTCTACATTCCTTAAGGAAAAAATTTTATTCCAGAGTATTGTTTTTCCATATGAGTGAAAATGGCACAATTCACATTCATGTACCACACAAAAGATTAATTAGGAATTGGAATGGTTTATTGTCTCTGTGATGTATGAGTTTTCTAGATCTGCTGAGTTTGTCATTATTTCAGTTTCTTTCAGAAAAACAACCAATTTCCAGAATCAGAAAATGGTGTAAATAGTTTTTCTCTGTGTGAAGCTCTTTTTAAGTGTTTGAAAAATTTTTACTGATTTAAAAAACTAGCACCCAGATTTTCATATGGCTGGCTTTTGTTTTGAGGGGATATGTGCTAGGTTTTGTGTGTGTGAGAATGTCATCTTAATTTTCAGCAGGCTCTTGCCAGCTAAATAAGTCTAAGATACTTAGCTGTAAGTATCACAGAATTGCAGCAAGGAACAGTGCTCTAAGGCAAGTAAGATGTGGGATTGGAAAAAATGTTTAATTTCCCCATCTTCTAGTCAAAGAATGGAGCATCCTCGGAGAGCTTCACTGTACTTCACTGTGATGCACATCCTGACATCATCAGCTTCACTGGCTTCCTGACTTCATCAGCTTCACTGGCTGATGCACATCCTGACACCATGCTCTGCTTCTTTTGCATTCCTGATAGGCATTTATCCTCCTGGAAATGTATCTTACCATGAATTTGGAGAGCTAGAAGAATAATCAGTTCAGGAGGTTGAATGTTGTGTAAACTGGAGGCTGCTTGGTGGCAAATATTAGGGAAGAAAGCCCATCTTAGGGGAACATATGTGACTGGGTAGGGTCTGTATCAACAGTGACACAGATTTTGTACCGTGGCGTCATTTTTGTGTGAGAGAAGTGGAAAAGAGGAATATTTTCCTCCTGACACAGAAAAAACTTAGTGTTGAAAAGGTGACAGAAAGTGAAAAATACTCTTAAGACTTACTAGATGTGGTGTTTCCTTTCTCCCAGTCCCCATTCCTTCTCTTTTCTCCCTGCTGTTCTTGTCTAGCTATGGTCCATGAATCACAAACTGTGATCACAAGCTGTAACCAGAGCTCCCATGGCAATGATTTGACTTCTACCTCACAGTTTTCCCAAAGGAAGCCTTCTGTAATTTACATGTATGGCAGACTACCCAAAGATCTTCCAAAGGCAAGATGAGAGAGATCTTGTGCATTGGACAAGTAGTTCTGCAATGGGTGGAAGTGGAGGGAGAAGTATCTTCTTCATGGCAAGGTATGGAGACAACAGTCAGTTAAAATGAACAGCTGAAATTTTCAGCCTTTGCACAGGAAAAAGCATTCTGAGTGTTGTGTGGCAAAGGGTTTCATAATTTGATCTGCCGTCATGCATTCATCAAAAGGAGGCTAGGGGGTGCACAATGGACAGAAGTGATTTAAAAAAAGATTTCTGCTTCTGCATCTCAGTCAGGCAAGTCTTTAGCAGACTTATATGTTAGTAAAATACAAATACCTCAAATGCAAACACTCATGATCTATTTTATCTTCAAATATTTCACCCATTCCACAACTATGGAATTGTCCTACCCCAAAATTCTAATGAGATCTTTGTGCCGTTGCCGTAAAAGTTGAAATTAACTTAGGTAGCAAAATGGCAAAAGAGTTCTCAGAGGAGTATGAGAAACCATCTGCTGAGGCATTCAACTCAGCAGGAGCATAAAAGGGAGGGGGGCAAACAGAGGGAGGGGTTTGCAATGAAGTCTTTTCAAGCCTGAAGCAATAGAGGAATATAAAGAGGTATCATTGCTAAATTCTGGATAAAATCTACTCCAGAATTCTTCAATAAAATAATCTGCCGTTCTACACATCATCTCATAGATTTTTCTTTGGCAGCAAATTCTCAGAAAATATGCTCCTCAGTATCTTTTTCCTGCCTCATTTCATCCTCACTTTGGCAACCAACTGGATGACTGACTCCACATTCTTCATGTGGAAAATTTATTTTCGTTTTTCTTGTCAGGAACTTTTAAGGACTTTTTAACGTGACCAACTTCTGGTGCAAAACAAGGAAGAATTCTTCACCACATTTAGTTAATGTCTGAAATGGAAGAAGACAAGAGGGACAGATCAGTGTTGGAGACTCTGCAGTAGAAAAATATGTGACAGAGATGTTGAGTCTAATGATTTTCTGGAGTTATTTCCAAAGGTGGATCCTCTATCGATAACTACAAATTAAGTTCAGGCATAAAATAGGAGACAAGACTTCTGTTTCTTGGCAAAAAAAAAAAAGCCTCACAAGGAGACAAAAATCAGGCAGCAGCAGGAGTCTTGAGCCAAGGAAGAGACTTGGGAAATCTTCTGGTTTTGACTGGGTTGGGTTGAAAATTTGCTTGGCAAATGTGAGGTTCTAAGTATGATGGAGTAAAAGGCAGTTTCCATTTTTACACTGCAGCCCCTCTGATTTAAGCCTGCAGTAACCGGCATGATGTAGGATCAGACACAGTGTTTGCTGAAGCCTTTAGAAAGGTTATATAGAAAGATAACACTTTTGCCCTGCAGTTTGTGCTGAAAGGAAGCATCCTTTCTGTGTTGGGCTTGGCAACAATCCTGCAAGGTTGTACACCCCCTTCCCAACCCTCTCGGATTTTACTCAAAAAGACTAATTTTAACATGGTTGGTGACAACCATGATTATCCCACCTCTGTTCACAGCTTAGTTAAGCTCTGTATAAATTGTACTTGCATAACGAACATGGTACAAAACACCTTCACAGGTCTGTGCCAAAGAAAAATTGTACCATCTGAGGCGTGCAAGATCTCTCTACAAGTTTACATCGGGAAACCAGGCTTTGTTTCTTCTGCCCAGGCATGGATATACTTCATAAATATATTGCTGCATTGCATATATAGCCCTTGATTCAGCACAGAATTTACATAAATTGCTTAACTCTAGGGTTGTGGTTAAATTTAAGCACAGGCTTAAGTGTTCTGCATCAGAGATTTTGCAGGAAGCATTTCTCTACACATCAGCAGGATAGATTATTTTTGGTTTTGATAGGTCAAGAATTAATTTAATTAAATTATGCACCTTCTTTTCCAGCTGAAACAGTATAAATGTAAATCTTGCAACTTTTGTCTGCTCACTGCTTAAATGCTGCCAGAAGTGCAGAGATGCTTTCTTTTAAAGCTTAAATGTTTTAATATTCTTCTTTCTTCTGTCTCTCATACACACATGTTTATTGTCAGGAAAATACTAATCAAACTTTCTTACTGATCTCCTCTTTCATGGCTATCATCCAGAAACACACTTAAATCGAGATTTTTCAACTTCCCTTGACACCTCTTCCATTCTCAAATGTCTCTCTGTAATATTTGGGTGATAAAAAGGCTGACTGATGACTCTGTAGAAGAATACAGTGCTGACTTTTTCTAACTGTCAACAATCATAATGCCAATTAGTCAGCTATGACTTGATTAACCACCATGGAAGACACACTTTCACCTCAAGGAATTAGTTGTTAAAAGGCATAAACAGGAAAAATCAGACATAGTGGGAAGTTGAGGAAAGGGACTACTTGATTATTATTGTTAGATGAGTTCTGTTCACTATATTTTGGGTTAAATTTTACTCTCCATATACTACTGCTCTGTACTGAATGATTTTACTATTACGGAGGTCAGAATCCAGTCTTCCATTTCCCGGTTGCACAAGCTGCTTTCACCTCCTCTTTTCTTTTTTATTTCCTTGTATGCTGGCTGGTGAGTTACCTGTTATTCACAGCACAAATGATCAAAACCATGTCCTTGCTAAAGTCAGCCAACAAACTGTTTATGACTCAGAAAAGAAGCCTTCTGGTTATTTGGCTCACTTGGAGCCATATGGACAATCTACCTCCCAAGAGCAAATGGCAATGAGTCAAGAGACAGAGACTCCTCCCCCAGTACTAAGCGGGAAGTGTTGACCTGACAGATAAAGGATCTGTCAGGTTAAATGGAACAGAAACTGATATAGCTGTTGTTTAAAATGCCTTTTACTTCTAGGTTTAGGCAAACTATACGAAGTGCCAATAAGAAATGAAAATGTTAAGAGGTGCTACAATTACTTACATTGTGCCAGCCTTTGTACATAGGTGTATGCCTATGTAGTTTCTTGAGTAGTACAAATCATTGCATGGGAAAAAAAAAAAAACAAAACAAAAAACAAAAACCCACAACCCACAACACAACAACAACAACAACAAAAAAGCACTTAAGCAAGCCTCAGGAGTTACAGTAGAGAAGGTTGGTGTAATCCACAAGCCTATAGCAAATGCAGAAGAACTTTGCTGACGTACACAAGATGAAGCTATCTGAGTAGAAATCTGTACTCTAGGTACTGTGTAATCTGTCACTGTTATCTAGGTCAGCTATGAAATGCACAAGAACGTGTCCATGATGGATATAGTTACTTAGGGACTTCATAGTAATCCAACTATCCAACTAAGGGTTGATCCAGAACTCCTTTCCTGTCACTGGCTTGAAGCTTTGAGGAATTTGGAGGCCCTTCTTCATACTTTAGATACTTGGATTGATTTTTAGTTCTCAGGTCAAAAAGTTTTTCCTTTCCACTGTCAAAGCCTTATAGATAGAATAACATACATGCCTTAGCTACTGCAGATGCTACCAAAACAAACTGATTTTTACAACTCCAGGCTTCCTTCCTTGATATTTGCCTACCCTCTCTATTAATTTGACTCCGATAAAATTGTTGTGGCAGATGCCTTGATACATTTCCTATTGCAGCCTGTTTCCTTTCTGATACAGCCTTAAAGTAGTTTCTTCATTTTTACAGCACTTCGAAAAACTCTTTTCACAAATTATGACATGCATATTTTATAAACCAACTTGGTATGCTAAAATATGCATGAAACAGCCTGATTCTGCCTGAAGGCAACTGTCCAAGTGGAAATGAACCTTCAGAAGTTCGTTATTTGCAGACTTACAAGTACTGTTCTGTACACAGATAGGGATGCAGAAATCATGGCACAAAAAGACAGAAAAAGCCCTAAGGTTTTGTGATTTGATTTGGTTTTTTAATCAAAATCTGAATTGGGAAGCTATAAAACCCAATCCTGATTTGATGCAAAGATAATATGATGCCCAGAACTTCAACTCTGAGTTGATTTAGGCAGGGGCTGATCTTGACAGAATGGAAATCCTTTTGCTCCTAGAAAATAAATAAATAAATAAATAAATAAATAAATAAATCAAGGGTTCCTGTTAGGTGCAGAGTCTGTCTTTGAACCTGGAACTGTCAGTCATTTTGGAGTTCAGCTGGGTGTTCTGCTCATGATAGAGAGACCACAGAGACAAACGTGGAGCTGCAGTGGACATGTAACTATGAAGGGGAGCATGAATATATAAATTGATGTTCAGTGAAGAGAAAAGCCATCATCTCTGACTGCTTCCCTTTCATTGTACTGAGCACCAAAAAGACCCTCTTCTGTTTAGTACACGTTTCCTGACTCCCAACAGGGCTGGAATCCACTGGGAGAGCATTGCCACAAGAATAGTTTCTTCACAGCAGCACTCCTTACAGTAGAGTCCTACAGTGTAACACACAAGAAAGTTCTTCATACTTGATTTGCACTTTGGTCAGGGAAGGAGCAGCCCTGGATCCATAAGGTGCATGAGTCAGTGAGTATCTTGCTTTGATTTCTCCTCACCACCATCTAGACAGACAACTTGGTGAAAAATGTCCAGAGGTGATGCACAAAGGAAGGGGGCACAGGCCTGATCCAGATGTGTAAGGACAGCAAAGCACAGGCAGTGAATAATAGCCACCACATGCAGAGAGGCCACCACAGTGCAAAAGGACAGTGAAATGAATATTCCTGAATTGTTCTGTGAAAAGTTTTGGTTGTAGAATTTTAATAGGTGAACTTACTTGCCTTTTTCTTTTATGCTTCTTCTTTCTTTTTGAAACAGTGCGGAAAAAGCAGAGACATGAAAACTATAAATGAAAACCAGGAAATGGTCAAAGGATATCAACTTGTGTTTCTGCAGACAGGGGACAGGGGTGGGATTACACTTGAAAAATACTAATATGATGTTCCACGTAATTTTTTAAAAAATGAATGATAACTTCCTGTATCCTATGGCCTATTTGGCTAGTATCCAGTATCAGTTCTTTCCTGAATTATTTTCTATGTGCTTGCACTGATGATTTCTTGTCAAATAAGCTGGAGAGAAAACTGTTTGGGGGAAAGGAAGAAAATTAGAGGATGGGAACAAAACCCTCTGGTGGCCAGCTGCCCCCATAAACTTGCTGTCAGTGTCATTCAATGTGCTTTTCTTCCTGAGGAGTTGTTGATCTCCAAGGTTTTTATTCTTTACAGCACATTGGGCAATAGACTCCCTCACAAATCTGCGACCAGATTGGAGGACTGAACCACATCTCTACATCGTTTTCATAGGCTTTGATGAGTACAAGGAACATGGTGAGGAGGGAGCAACTAGAAAAAGGTAGACTGGTTGGAGTCTATAACCCTCAGAGCCAAGCAGCTGCATGTCTTCCAGTACTTCCTTGGGAAACCATATTGTCCCATCTCCAAGAGCAGACAAATCTGCTCTTCAGGTTGTGAAATACTCACACTGGTTTCCGTGCTCTACCACAGGGTCATTCCAGGACTGTAACCATGTCACTTAGTCCTTCTGAGCTAAGATCTGCATGCTGCAAGGGAGGTTAATAAAAACTCATTTGCTTTGTGCACCATGAGGATATACAGTTTCATTTTGTTGCAACTGTCCCTGCTCATTGCAGGGAGATGGGACTAGATGACCTCTAAAAGCCCCTTCCAACCCAGACTAGTCTATGGTTCTGCGGTTAGGGTGGGCACAGGTACTAGGCAATGGGGGCTGTATGCACATCTGGAGAAGGCAGTGTAAGATGACTGTAATATGACTTGCTGGATTTCTGCTGTACATCACGATCTGTGAATAAGAGCAGATGCAGAGTTGCCACATCAGCCCACACAATGCTGTTATAAAGACAATATCCTGGTTGCCTACAGCTACAGTAAGAGATACATGGCTAAACCCTTGCTTGGCATTCTTCTGTGGCTCGTATCATAGGCCAAGCCATTGAAGCTCCCAGTCCTGGACTGTGTTGCTGGTTGAAGTTGTAGGATGATATTACTGGGTGCCATGAGCTCAGCTTAACTGTATGCAAAGTATTAAGTGAAATGACTATGTGAAAATAAGCCACGTGCCACCCATTCCTTTATTCTTCTGTAGTTTTTTCTGTGGAGAGTCATGTGCCAGTCCCAGCCCCTGATCACCTGTACAGTGTGGGTTTGGTCCATTTTTAATTCCTGAACTACAAAGTTCTGCCTCTATTTTGGCAGATGAACTTTACAGCAGATCTCTAAACAGGTGTGTATCATTTCTGAGTTCTGAATCCAGGGATGGTGCCACATTATCACTAAATGAAGACTGGCTATTGGAGAGCTGGAATCACTGGCTGGTTGCACTTGAATCCCCCCCTTTGGTTCAGATTTTAAGCTAATCAGAGCAGTCTGACAAAAATTTACTAAATTAAAGATAGGAACTAAGATGCATACTTTTTAGTATTTGCATTACGGCAAAGCTCTGAGTGTTAAGGAGATAAGTGGATTGCTTTTTTATACATTCGTCACATTGTCCTGGTCTGAGTGAGAACAGAACTAATTCTGTTCAGTGATTTTACTTTTCAGTTCATTTCTTCTAACTAACTGCACTTTCCAAATTAGCAGCCTGTTTTCAACAGATAGTGTCAGCTGCTGGCAGTGATAACAGCTAATGGTTAGAGTTACTACCAAGGACTGGTGTGCAGACCAAGGCCACTGCTGGATCTTGTGCACCACCTTGGGGGTGCAGGAAAGTGAAAGGCGGCACCTGCAGGGAGGAGTGGACAGGGCAGGTGACCCCAAACTGACCAACGAGGGATTCCATCCAATATACGTCATATTTGGTACAAAGCAGAGGGATCTGGAGGGTCTATGGATTTTTTGTTAGCTTGATAGTTTTGGGGTATGTTTGCTTGCTTGCTGGCTAGTTTTGTTTGCTTACTAGTTTTGTTTGCTTGCTAGTTTTGTTTGCTTGCTAGTTTTGTTTGCTTGCTAGCTTGCTTGCTTGCTCACTCGCCCTCTTTCTGGTGGCTCCCGGGCTCTTATCCGCTCTTGGACCGCTTTGCCAGCTTTGCTTGGCTTGGCTCAGGTCCTCTTTCGGTTCCTTCCTCAGAGCATCCAAAGAGGACTCTGTCCCTTCTGCCTTCGATCCCAATTCTGGTCCTGAATCCAGCACCAGAATCCAGCTGCTGAACACAGCTCCCATCTGCTGCTGGGCCCAGTCTGGGACCCCCCAGTGCCTGCTCCACAGCATCAGTGGTGACAGTGATGTAATTACCATCAGGGAGTTGGGTTCCATACTGGTTTTGTATATATTTGTACATATTCTATTTTATTATTATTATTATTCTCATTCAAGCTG
>JAAGNO010011207.1:47125-60941 GCA_033439905.1 Ceryle rudis
TGGCACTTAGTGACATGCTCTAGCTAGGTGGTGTGGTGTCAGGTCTTAGGCTGGACTTGATGATCTCAAAGGTCTATCCAGCCTCTATGATAATTCTGTGTGGAATTCTGTGTAAATACTAACATCACATGTCTAAAGGGCTTGAAGGGTGAAATACTTGTCACCTTTACCTATTTTCCTGCAGCTGACACTGAATTAACAAGGACATTCTTTTAGTTAAGTCATCAGTACAGTCCACTCATGAGTTTTGGATCCCTTAATGGGAATGATATTACAGGGAACATCATTTTGAGCATGTGGGAGATGGACATCTGGAATTAAACAGAACTGGAAAGGCTCCTCTAGTGGGAACTGAAATGGCAGCATTTACTGGATATTCTAAAAAAATATTTATGAAAACCAGTTAGTTCATGATCTTGAACATGTATCCACTTTGCTGGGACCTTTCTTCAAGCTCCTTATTCACTGTCTGTCTAGACTGCAGAATCTGTTTCCCACAGTCTGCTTTTGATGCTTTATTCAGAACAGACCCTGCCTTTCAGGGACACTGTCATCTCCCCAAAGTCCTAGAGGTCTTCACAGATTACTCAGTGCTTTGGGTACTCTTCTCCATGTTCTGCAATAGATGACAAAGTAGATTTTTACCCAGGGAAGCTAATTCATCAAAAGGAAAGTGTATCCTTGGAGCTTTTCCCACTTATTTTCCTTTCTTAAGGATTCTGCTGGAGAACTACTCCTCTCCTGCAACTTCCTTCCAACACATGATTCACTAAACATATATTCTCAAACTACAGTGGCTGTTGTTAAGGCAAACTATATTGTCACCTCATTCCAAAAATGAAATAAAAATCCAGGGTCTTGGAAAAGGTCCACCTAAATGAAGGCTAAGCGGGCCTACGACAGGAAGGACACCTGAACAAAAAGATAAAAATTAATACACACACACACACACACACACACAAAACCCCAAAAACCAACACCAATAAAAACAAAACAAAACAAAACAAAACAAAACCACCACAAACAACTGATAAGAAAACAGGATAGCAGTGGAGGATTGCCAGGATGTTGTGAAGTACAGAACTATCCCTGCAAACCTTATTACTTCTCACTCAATGTGAAACGAGTTATGCCATTAAAAACTGAATTTTCTAATTCTTCGACAGCTGTTTTACAAAGACAATTGCATCATGTGGATACAACACATTTTAGAAGATGCGGAAGTTGGAGCACAGTCCCTCTTTTCATAAACTTAATTATGGCTGAATCTCTGGTGAGTCACTTGAATATGCAAGTCTTTCCACATGCCTTACACTGTAATACATCAGGGCTTAAAAATTATACAAGAACTGAGGTTCAGATCTTCAGAGTGAGGAAACCTTTGTGTTGTACCATCCAAAAAAAGTTACAACTTTGCTCTCCTTCTACTATTCACTACTTCTCACCTATTCCTTTATCTAAAACAAACTGTCAAAACCTCTAAATAAAACAGTGAAATGGAAGAACATGAAGTGCTGCACAGGTGCTATTAACACGTTAATCTGCTTCAAGAAGAACTGTCAGTGTCTCATTACAAGTAATTCTTATTAAAATGTGCAAGTGAGATCCAAGTTACAGAATTTATAAACAAATTAACATTAATTTGAAAACAGCTAACTACAGCCAAGTGGTTTCACTTGCAAGTGTGTTTTTAGATAAGCACACAAAATGCAATGATTTCTTTCAAAGGGAAATAATTTGTGGCACAAGGACCTATTGCACCATTCCATCTCACTGAATCCAGCCACTAAATCATGACTACCATAGATGTCTTTCCTGTTCACATCAGCAATGCAATATATGTATTCTAGAACCCTACCCAGATGTTTTTTCTATCAGCATATCACTGATAACAAAGTAAGATTCTACCATAAGGCAAAAATAATTTTTATAAGATTGCATCCCTTTATCATGTCAGCCTCAGTCTTGCTAAAAATATTTTTAAACAAACATGCAGTAAGTACGTTCAGATAGAATGATGACATTCAGAAAATCATAAATTAGCGTAATTATGGGTATACCTTTTTGTGAAAAACACTGCAGAGGCCTCTCTCTATATCTGGCAGCTTACAAAGAAGATCTTGAATCTGACCAAACACGCTGGATTCTGACAGTAGAATTTCAGAAACAGCATCAAGCCGGGCATTTATTTCACTGTAAAAGAATAAGATCAATGAATAAAAGTTGTGTTTCTCTGAAAGGAAGACTATATATATATATATATAATGAACTTTTTCCTTTGGTTTGTTTTGTTGTGGTTTTTTTTCAAATTTTGACTAAGGCCACATTCTTATGAGAAGGTAAGTACAATTAAGAAATGCAGAAAAGTCTTGTGGTTTCATTCAAGATGCAAGCAAGATCCTTAGTATGAACTCCTTATCACCACTCTATGCTCAAAACAGCCAATTACACACTTCAGTGCCCATGTCTACATGTTCTTCTAGCGATACATAATATGAGCAACACTGAATCCTGAATATCCAGCTCTAAGTTTGTAGACAAGTACCTGGGGGAGGGGCACGGGGAATTTACAGTTGAAATCTCAGTAGCACACTTTATTCCAACAGACAGTGGTTACCATTTTGTTTCTCTACTTTTGACATGGACCAGCAATTGCTAATTACATGAATCAGAATCATGTTGGGGTTTTGGCTTCTTTTGTTTTCCCACACAAACTTGTAACAACCATCTTTATATTTCAGGACTGAAGTCAATCAATGAAGAAACATTTATGTTAATAAACAACTCCATACTTACTTGCACCTTCCTTACAATCATGTTCTTACAGCCACTGTCAGAAAAGAGCTTTAAAATGGACCACCTACTGTCAAGGTTCACCTCCATCTCTACCTCTGCTAATGGCACAGCTACAACTTCCAACATATTCATGAACTGGCTGTACACTGCAGAGCTACGTAAAACTGCATTTCTGCTTTTTGTGCAAATTGCCTCAGTGCTACCTTCTAGGAAAAGACTAAGATTAGGGTTAACCATAAGGCTATATCCAAAGCATATAGGCTAGGAGTTCATCTTTGGAAGCTGGCAGACTAAAAGCACTGTCAGTGCCTGCAGTCCAAATTAAACAGTGAAAGATACCTATCTCACTGTGATGTAGCAGTGAGAGGGATGTGTCAAAGCTGAATAGTACAATTCCTTAGCATGTAGCTTTTCCATGTTCAGGCTTCACCTCTGAGGTAACTGCATGCACTACAAAACAGTTAACTAGGTGAAAGCTGTGCTAAGATTTGATTAAGTTTCACAACAAAAAATATCTTTTCCAGATGATGTATTTTTCTGGAGTTCCCCAGCAATCAGTATACTGCTGGGGACACTCTTGAAGTACCAGCACACTGGAGGTGAAACCTAACATTCAAAAAACTTTAAAAATCCTCAAGACAACCCAGTGCTTATCCTAAAATCCTCGCGTTTTCTCCCAGAATAACAACTAAACCTTATGAATACATCCTCCTGAAACAAGAAAGTTCAGAAACCACCACACTCCTACATGTGTGTCCATCTACTCTTGCAGGGCTACATGGAAAGCAGTCTTTGATATCAAACAAACACAGCCCAGCCCACTTCTATTCTCACAGAGAAGCAAGATGCTGAGAGCTCAGCCAGAACAGAGGGATGAAAAGAAAGGATGCAATCAAAACATAAGATTTCAGGGAAGACTGATTGCCTGGCTTTTATTGCAGAACTGCTGTGCTAGTTGCCACTGTAGCTCCTAACAAATAGTATCTGTGAGAAAGTCAACACAATTAGGCAACTCCACAGGTTGTAGACATTACAACAGACTGACAGTCAGAGGCCTCTGGCCCTGAAGACAGCTAAATCTAAAAGTCCTTGAAATTTTATTACACCTCATATGAAAGGGAGAACGTCATGACTGGATGTGCACGCAGATACACATAAATCTAATAGCATTTAAGTGTCAGGGATTTTTTCAGTGACATACAGCTTTATACTACAACAGTAAAATCATCCTCTTACCTGCCACAAATGACACATACTTATTCCTAGAGCAGCTCTGCTGTACAACACCGGGATTTGCAGTGTCCCACCTGCCATCATCTACCTGGAGCGCAGACAGATGCACTCCTCCACAGCCACCATACAAAGTGCGGATAGACTCTCTATTGGCTTGACCCCAGGCACTTTGGGAACTCACTCTGTTATGCCTGAACTGGACAGCAGACTCTGATCACACCACAGGACCCAAAACATTCCAGTACCCTAAAAGACTGCCTTTTCCCAGCCCTAAGGAAAACAAGAATGTCAGACTGCAGGATCTGTATAGCAGCCCTGCTGCAGGTCACAGGAACACCACATTCTTCCCCACCACTGTGCCACTCCTTCAGCAATGCCAAATGCACAAAATTCAACACTTCACCCACTCCTCTGGACAGCCAGGCAACCTGCAAGCAACTGCAGCAGACAGCAGCTATCATCGGTCCAACTGCTCAGAGCTATAGGGGCTGTTTTCAGTACAGAATACAGCCAAGCTTTAAATCCGATTCCTAAGAGCCACAATCACGTATCTGGTGTAGACTGGCAGGGTTACTAAAAGTTATGCAACCAAATAGCCAAAGAGCAAGCTGTTGGCATCCACACAGTGTATTCTAGACAGCAGAGATTTAAGCTTTGTACATCAATTAGTGAGACACTCTAAACTACAGCTAGATAGCAGAAAGGAAATTGAGAAGTGTTAATAGCCGTGACAAAGTATTAAAATACCCCATGTACATGGCTTTGAAGCTAGCAGTTACACTGAAATTCTGAAAGGTCAGTATCATCAGCCACAATTACATTTTCATAGTGAATCATTAAAATTCACTGTACTTGAGACCCTGGAACACTCCTCTGCTTGAAAAAGTACTGAACTGTTAGATTATAAACACATGTACCTTAAAGAAGAAAGCAGTATGTATTTTTATTATAAAATGCACATGTAAGCAGCAGAATTCTGTTCCAGAACACTGCCACTTAATTTAACCAGCATGATCAGATCTATGTAGGCAACTGAAAACATACAGTAATATGCAAAATAGGTGCAGAAATTCAAAAAACTCCTCCTTTCAAAGCTTAATCTGCAGTTTAATCATCCTCACATATGGCTATGTAAATGTTGTTCCAGTAATCTAAAACTAAGCATCCATGCAGTTTCTCTGCTTTAATCCTACAAATAAGAAAGGGTTGGGAAAACACCATCCAGTATCAATCAACCCATTTTCTGCACCTGTAAACAAAATATAGTGGGATTCCTATTTCAAAATCTAGTAGTGAATAATTATGTAAAAGTCTATGTGAATGAGGAAGGAAAGGACAGGAATGAGATACGATAAAAACAGCCAGATGATGAATTTCAAAGTGTGCTTTAAACTTAAAATGTTTATACTCAAACTAGCAAACTTTTTGTTGAGCACGAATCTATTATACTGATCCAACTCAAAAGAAATTTGTTCTGTACTACACCATTACTCAGCATATTTGATGTACAGTTTGGGAATTCTAATCTCTTCACGATCTAGAAGATTTGAATCAAACATTACACAAAGAAACTCAACAGCCCATGCTAACAAACTGACATTTTATAAACTGGAGGCTACTACATTGTCTATTTAGGTGAAATACTAGCTTATTCTCTCCCATCTGTATAAACCATGCCAGCAATCTGAGTTCTATCTAATTTTCCAAACAATCTTCTATGAAATAATGAAACATAAATCAGTTGACTAAAAGCAATATGCTTGCTTCTGCTGTATTCTCCATCTAAAAATAGCATCATTAATACAACACTAAAATAATTTTGCAATTTATTTAAACATAACAAAATCTAACTGCAGAATTTTTCATTCTAGTAACTTAAAAGAACTACTTGAAATTAAGTCATGAGATACTCTGATGTATTATTCTGCTGCCAGATATATAAACAATATAGAAGATTAGCAAATATGAAAATATTTGAATCTTGAACTAAAAATTATTTTGACAAAGCAGAGGGCTGCAGATATGAATGCACTACATTGAATTAACACCTGAACATCTTAACAATCTAAATAGGATTGCTGATTGTGCCCGTGCTAACAGATCTGCTTATCTCTCAGACATTTAAAGTAGAGGGAAACTGATAATATAACTACTATATAACAGCAACAGAGAATTTTTAGTCATACAAATACAAACTTTTCATACAAGGTGAATAAATACAGATTTATCAGAAATCTCTTAAGATAAATGCAAAGTATGAGTTCGTTCATTATGGTAAGGGCACAGCTCAAGCACAGTGAATATATAAAACTAAAATTCATTTTATTAAATCTGTTCAGAGACCACAGCGATATGTAAAACTACCAGTCACAAGAATTCAACACCTGAGAAAAATATAATAGAAGGGTATGAAACAATAAATGTTGCTTTCCATGAACTATATTATCTAGATCAAAGTGTAGCAGCCTCCTGCCCAACCACAGTATTTCAAAGAAAATGTATTACTTAAACATTGGGAAAGTGCAAGATACACACTGCTATCAGCTGTGACTGAGGAAGTCCCTGAACTGCAAATTGCTGAAAGCTGGAAGTGTGTTCTAGGGAGGTAACACCCAGTTGCCTTGTTCCTCTACTTTCCTCTTATACTGGCTACTTTAAAACACAGGGCAAAGTCAATGCTATTCTGACTTTTGTGGCTTTGTATGTTTTCTCACACATTTTGCTTTTTTCTTGACTTTCCTTCAAATTGAGTCTTTATATGATTTATTAAGTTAAACATCTTGTTAAATAGTACAGTGTTTTCTGCTTTAGACCACTCTCTTTGATAACAAGCACTTAATGCTATGAAAACCCAAAGCCATGGTAGAATTAACACAATGCAATCAATAAACTACATGTCTTTTTAAGGAACAAGCAAACAAAAACACCCAGTCTATCTCTGGCTTTTTTAGTTAAGTGGCTGTTAGAAACTGGCTAACTTTGTGGGATAAATCCAGAACTGATAAACTGTTGTGGTGACTGATGTAATTTTATGCATCAGCAACAATCTAAAACTACAAACAAGGGTAATTCATAATTCATAAGGGTAAATCATAAACACTATAGTGAAATTTAAGTAAAACCTTTTAAAAAAATAAATCCTTCTGGATCTGTTCACTTTGAATTCTCCATTCTCAGAGAAGTAAAGGGAGGAAGGGGGTGAGCAGCAGAACTGCCACGTTGAACTTAGGAAGGCCAGACTTTGACTTGTTGACAGAGTCTCTTGGGAGACAGTCCTGAAGGGCATAGGAGACGAGGAAAGCTGGACACTCTTCAACAGAAAAGTCCTAAAGGCGCAGGAGCAGCTGTCCCCATGAGCTGTAAAACAAACCAGTAGCAAAGACCAGCCTGGGTGAACTGGGAACTGTGGCTGCAACTCAGGGCAAAAAGGAGATGATGGCCTTTGGAAGACGGGGCAGCCCATGCACAATGATTACAAAGATGTAGTGAGGCTATGCAGAGAGAAAATTAGAAAGTCCGAAGACCAGCTAAAATTTAATCTAGCTTTGGCTGTAAAAGACAGTAAAACTTTCTATAAATATATTAGCAGTAATAGAAGGGTCAGGGAGAGCCCCCATCCTCAGATGCAGGAAGAAACGTGGTAAGTAGGGATGAGGAAAAGGTTCAGGTGCTTAATGCTGACTTTGTCTCAGTCTTTAGCAATAGGACCTGTTGTAATCTGTGAATCCAGACCCCTGAGCTAGAAGACAGAGATCAGAGGTAGAATGATCCCCCTACAATCCAGGAAGAGATGGTCCACAATCTGCTACAACCCTTAGATGTACACAGGTCTATGGGACTGGATAGAATTTACTTGAGAATTCTGAGATAGGAGGCAGAGGTGCTCTCTGAGCCACTTTCCATCATTTTTCAGCAGTTGTGGCTGGACCAGGGAGGTCCAAGCAGACTGGAAATTAGCCAAAGTAACACCCATATATAAAAAGGGCCAGAGGGAGGATCTGAGAAACTGTAGGTCTGTCTGTTTGACTTCAGTGCTGGTGAAGCTGATGGAGCAGATCATCCTGAGTACCATCACACAGTACATGCAGGACAATCAGATGATCGGGACCAGTCAGCATGGGTTTATGAAGAGCAGGTCCCACTTGACTAAAAATATCCTTCTACAACATGATCACCTGCTTAGCGGATGAAGGACAGGATGTAGAGGTTGTCTACCTGGACCTTAGTAACACCTTTGACACAGTTTCCCACAGCATTCTCTTGGAGAAACTGGCGGCTCATGGCTTAGACAGGCACATGCTTCACTGGATAAAAAAAAAAAACCTGTCTGGATAGCCAGGCCCAAGGAGTAGTGGAAGTAAATGCAATTGGAGTGAGATAAAGTGGAAGTAAATGCAGTTGGCGGCCAGTCACAGGTGGTGTTGCCCAGGGCTCAGTACTGGGCCCAGTTCTTTTTAGTACCTTTATCAATGACCTGGACGAGGCGATTGAGTGCACCCTGAGTAAGTCTGCAGATGACACCAAGTTGGGTGGAAGTGTGGATCTGCTCAAGGGGTAGGAAGGCTCTGCAGAGGGATCTAGACAGACAAAGTCAATGGGCCAAGAACAATAGTATAAATTTCAATAAGCTCAAATGCCAGGTACTGCACTTTAGCTACAACCACCCCCAACAATGCTACAGGCTTGGGGAGGAATGGCTGGAAAGCTGCTCAGCAGAGAGGGACCTGGGGGTGTTGATTGGTAGCCAGCTGAACACAAGCCAGCAGTGTGCCCAGGTGGCCAAGAAGGCCAACAGCATCCTGGCCTGTATTAGGAATGGTATGGCCAGTATGACCAGGGAAGTGATTCTATCTCTGTACTTGGCACTAGTGAGGCTGTACCTCAAGTTCAACATTCAGTTCTGGGCCACTCACTACAAGAAAGGCACCGAGGCACTAGAGCATGTCCAAAAGAGGACAACAAGGCTGGTGAAGGGCCTACAGCACATCTTTTGAGGAATGGCTGAGAGAATCGATGTTGTTTAGCTTGGAGAAAAGACGGCTTAGGAGACATATTATCCCCCTCTACAACTACCTGAAAGGAGGTTGTAGAGAGGTGGGGGTTGGTCCATTTTCCCAAGTAACAAGGGATAGAACAAGAGGAAATGACCTGAAGTTATGCCAAGGGAAGTTTAAATTAGATATGCAGAATTTCTTTACCAATCAGGCTCTCAAGCACTGGAACAGCTTGCCCAGGGAAGTGGTTGAGTCCCCATCCCTGGAAGTATTTAAGAGTCACATAGACATAGTGCTGAGGGATATGGCTTAGTCAAGGTCTTCTCAGCGTTAGGTTAATCATTAGACTAGATAATCTTAAAAGTCTTTTCCAGTCTAGGAAATTCTGTGATTCTACATGCAGGTGAATGTGTCATACCCCTCCAGAGAGGGGTATGTTACTTAACAGCAACATACACGTTCTGTAAACTGTGTATTCACATCTGTTAAAAGAATGTATAAAATATGCAAATGGTAATCAAACACTTTTGTTTATGTTCGCACCCAATATATTTCAGCTATTGTGCCAAAACCAGGAACTGTTATCTGCTTTAGCCAACATGAATGAACGCTTGATTACTACATATATAATGAGTTAGGCACAGCATTCAATGGTACCAAAACACAGCAAAAGTGAATGAAGATAATGTGATGATGCTGCATTTTTTTTCTCTACTACAACAATTTTGAGATCTCAGGCATATGCTGTAACCTGCATTTGTCCATTTTATATTGGCACTGATGATATAAAATGTTTATTCTTAGAAGGAAAATTTAGCCTATGGAAATCTGCTGTAGGATGGATGGAGTTTATTCCTAAATCGGTCTGGCAAAAGATTCTAATCCTGCTCTGGATGATGATAGTATCAGATGGCTACCACCTGAACTCTGAATTAAGATGGGTTTCTCTGAAGAGCTTTGGTAGCTTGTTTTACTGACCAGACACCTAATCAAGGGACCTACGACCACGTCAAACTAGCAACTTTCCTTTAGGACTGTCCTTTGTGTACAGAATTATAAATAAAACTATAATACATTCAAAGCTACATGATTTAGAACAAGCTATTTTTATATTAGGAAAGACGTGTTCTTGCCAACATCACTATAAAGGGACGTTCTTCCCAGTTCTACAGTACATGTCTACCAAATAAGTCATGTTGCGTTAGTAATACCAATTCACACTCTCTTCTGTGGAAGAAACTCTGAAGCTCTGAACTGTGCAGTTCTGAATTTGCTAAACCTATGGTCATTCTGTACTCCTGCAGACAAAGTATATTCCGACTAATAGTAATTAGTAATACTGTCCCACAAGGCTTTGATTCAGCCTCAGTAAAAGCATCACCTCAACTGGAACAAATGGGTCACAAAGGCTACCAGAATCGCAGGGAAAAAAAATTAAATCCTATTTTTAAGGGATAGTTAAAAATTTGTGTTTCTAGCTAGCAAAGCAAAGGTTAAAATGTTTTTAGCAACTCTCTAAATACATACAATTTTTCTCCTCCTTTGAGATTTAAACACTGGCTTTAAGTAGAAAAAGATCAAGTGAGTATAAATTGACTACAATTAAATGCAGAGAAGAAACTACAGAGAGTTCCAGCCACTAAAGTCTCATATTCATTTCTGACAAACAGGGTGCCTTGGATACAAGGACATGAACCACATCATAGTTAAGCTGAAATACATCAATAGGTTGGGTCCAAAAAGGCGAGGTCATCCTAACGAGGCTTTAAGCATTTCATTTGCCAATATCCCTCGCGGCACGAAAAAGAGGCTTCGTCACCATGTACTGGATGTGGTCTGGAATACTTTTTAACTAATTAATTCCATGCTTCTGAACTACTACTAATGCTCTGAAAGAACTAAGAGAGAATTCTCTGTTGGCAGCTTTCTTTTACCACCCTGGCACTACCAATACCAGAAGGTGCTGCTGTTCACAGCAGTGTGCTGGGAGTGCTGAAAAAACACCGAGCCTTGTGCTGGCTACACCTTGCTACTGGCTCAGGGTCCACACAGAAAGTGGGGAGGCAGACCTTGGGCCCCATGTTGAATGAGCATTGCCCAACTTTTATCTCACAGGTTTTCTGTTCTAGCAGAGGCCCAAGACATCAATGTAACCTTTGATCACCACTCTTTTCTCATGCTACGCTATGGTATGTTAGAGCCTTTTACTTTTTTGATCTACATTTACTCCAGCACACTAACTATATTCTGTGGCTTGTAGTACACTAGAACTGACACGTGTATCCCCAAAACATAGATGTGAAGTTGGGGGGGGGGGAGTGGAGAGTGGGTTGCGGTTTTTTCCTATTTCAACACACGCTGACAAGAGCAAAGCCTATTCACCACTAAGCCATCAGCAAATTTTCTGTGATGGAAGTTACTTGACTTCTGAACTGTGTTTAGGGCATTCTGCTCTCCATAATCTTATGATTAACAGCATTACATTAGGTTCTGTACATCATACATAACATATTAAAACTGTAAGAGAGTCAACAGAATATTAAAGAAATACAGTTTAGGTACTTGTGGGTCAGTCAGTTTCAGCTACTTCAAACCACAAACACCTCAAAATACAGTAGATATCACCCCAAAGAGAAAGAGCATTGTACAAACTAATATGTTCATGTCACACACACACAAAACATTTTGTCACTTCCAGTTACTCACCTCACACACTTTAGCTTCTAAAATCTTGCACTAGATACTCTTCTAACTCATAAACTAAGCATGTCTGCAACAACAGCAAACACGAGCGTTTTCCCATGATCTTCTACTTAGAGAGCAAAGACTCTACCTTCTCCCTGGCTACAGTACTAGAAATGACACTTCATGATATTCACCCACTGATATTAAAAGATATCCTACCTCTCCAGGAATAGACTAGGGAGGGGAAAAATAATGTCTCTTACGCAATGCTCTCTATACATACAGGCCACAGAGTTCTCTGAACAGGAATGGAATTCTACCCATATTCCCCTACAGCGGCTATAAATTGCTCAGCATGATACATCCATCATTTATCTCAAGTTCTAGTTTAAGCACCTAATCACAGATTTATTAGCTTTACAGCCTGATCTAATACAGAAATAATACACGTCCATAGAACTGTGCTACTCGTGCCTTTTTCAGTTTTGAAGTCTTTGTTCAATTCCAGCCATTTTTGACAAGGTCAGGGAATGATTTCAAGGGAACAAGTTTCCTACAAGAATCAATAGCTGAGCAAGGCACTGACAGAAACTAATACTGTATGATGAAAAGAAGGCAGTATTTGTTTCACTGTTGTCTATTCAGTTTGGACTCCAGACTGGACAAACAACATTGATACAGCTTGGAGCCAGTCACAATACTTAGGAAAAGAAAAGGGAGATGTTAGGGTGAGAGTGGGAAGGAGTAACCATAACAGAGAGGCAAGGAAGACACATTTTGCAGAGGTGAGGCTTCAAATTGTCGACATGAAGGGCACCAACTTCTTTGTACTTTCTTTTATACCACCACCACAAGACAACATATCCATAATATACAATAAAACAAGGGAGATGCCAACCAGATAGAAAGGCAAGATAGGCAAGGTGACGTAACACTTCTGTAGCCCACAAGGATGTTAACTCCTACCAAAAAAAAAAAAAATTACTTTTCTAATTCCTCTGAAAAAGTTCAGTCTTCAATGACTCGTACATTCTTATCATCTTTATGTACCTAGGTGAGTAAGTGAGCATACTACATCTTCCTTGGTTAAGCCTTTTTATTTTAATTTTTTTTTTTTTTTCTAAATCACACATCTAATGCTTAAAACCTTTTATGTGTCTAAATGTATTACATCACTGATGATCTAATGGATATCTTCAAGTCTGCCCAAAGGAGCTGCCTGTACACACTCTACCTTTATTCAACCCAGTGCATGGCTTCTCCCCTGGAAATTTAGTCATCATCCCAAGTGATTTTCAACTATAAAGCATAAAGCCATAATTACACCCTCTCACTGTTTGATACTCAAAGGGAAATGCACCTACCTACTGACTGGAAAAGATGCAGTACAGAAATCTTAATTCCTCTGTAACTGTCACTCCAGGAGGCAGAGCTGAACTACAATTACAGTTATTCCCTAAGTGCATTTGTGTGCATTATTGGAAACACCACTGCTGAATGTCTGATGCGCTAGGGATGTGAAATTAGAACCTAAGAGTCAGTAAGGGCGAAATACGCAGAAATAAAATAGCTTTTTTTTAGCTTCATCTGAGAAGTACTGTCATCTCCCACCACGAAACTTCCTTCCATGTACTGAAGGAAGACTGAAAAAGGGAAGTATCGGGCAAGAGGGATGGGGGGGGGCCCATAACTGAGAACTTGTAAACTGCTGGTTCTGCACTGAGACAAGGGAGAATTTAAGCTTAATTTACTGCTTAAGAAAGAAGGCCTGAAATGCCCAGGCAAGCAGTTTTCTATCCTCTGTGTCTGGATAAGAACTTTGCTTATTTTACTGTTTAATAGTATTTCACCTGCTGCAACACACTGTGCCTATTGTCACAGAGCAAAATGGTTAGAGAGGCACTCCTTTTCAGGTCCCTCTCTTCAGTGCGGCCACATCACACCAGAGTCTGGACTCTGGCTCCCTCCGCTGACAACTTTACAAACAATTCCCAAAAGGTCATAAGGTGCCCCAAGGGCAGGAAAATAAACAAACTTATTTATTTCAATTTATTCCTGTCATGTGGCCCAAATATTCTACCTATATACTTTTAAGGCGAACACCAGGC
>JAAGNO010011209.1:241-23477 GCA_033439905.1 Ceryle rudis
AGTGGCAAAAAATATCAGTGTTCCATTCATGCACGCTCAACAGCTTCTTTCATGTGAATGGCCCTACTGAAAGCAAGATGACCATTTTTACAGGGTTAAGCAAAAATTCTGCAGATTAGCTCTTTGTATCTCCATCATTTCTCCTACCGTACTATCCTGTGCACTGAACAACAAATGAAAGTATCCAGTGTAAAAAATAATGCATAGTACTAATGCTGTTATGAAAATCAAGTTTGACTACACCCAGAATGAAGCTGTAAGAAGATTCATGGTTATGTCAAGAGGTTTTTTTCAGCTTAGCAGTGCATCTCTCAAGAAGTATTAATCCTTCAGAATGCTTACCCTCTCTCCAACAGGACCTGGAGGACCAACTGACCCTGGATCGCCTCGAGGACCTCTTTTCCCTTCTTCACCTACAGGGCCGGTGGGACCCTGGGGACCTTGTGGACCCTAGTGAAAGTAAAATGTTTTCCAAAAAATCACTGTTAAGCTCACCACTTCTCAGGCTTATTGAAACAGACTGTCTTCTAGACATCATAAATATTTTCCCAAATAAAGGAGAAAAAATATTAGCTTTCGAATCAATTAAAAATGCAGCTTTTCAGCATCAGCTTTTCTCTAATTTTACATTGTTTATAAGCTAATATTTCATTAAGAAGTGCACTAT
Organism: Ceryle rudis; assembly: GCA_033439905.1. NCBI lineage: Eukaryota > Metazoa > Chordata > Aves > Coraciiformes > Cerylidae > Ceryle > Ceryle rudis. The sequence continues at coordinate 909 of JAAGNO010011209.1, forward strand.
GAATAAACTGTGATTCTGCAGTTCAGGTGTACTGTACTGCTTATAATCACCTACGCACAGTAATTTGGATTTATTATTATCCATTGGACAAGCTGCAAAGGATTCAAAATTCAGTGAGACTCTAGTAGAAGTTGTCAAAGGAGAAGACAGTCAGTGGTATGGAAACCTTTACTTCATTAGTACATTTCTGACAGTTATTACATGATCATTTATTAGCGAGAAAGAAAAACTAAATATTATTTTACAAGTCAAATTGCCTCCAACTCTGCAGAATCACCTGTCTTCCAAAATTCACATGGTTACACCATGGAATTAGACACTTTCTCAAAAAATCTTCCACAAATATTAGTTGTGGGCTAAACAGATATTCATACCATAAATCTATAAATATTCTACAGAAACCTCAGCTGATGCACTGATTGTTTTTTCTGCCCTTGAGTCCCGTAAGGCCTATGTTGGGTAGGCAATTTATGACATCAAAGGACCTGCTTCGCCATTATTAGTGCCATCTAGTCATGTTCACTGTGGTTTGTTGTCCAAAATAATTACTCTCATGACTACCATCATCAGAAGTGTCCTGAAAATTGTGAGAACCTATTCAAAATACTCATAGAAGCCTTTCTTATCCCTTTTCATCTTACAAAGCATATGGAGACTTACAGGTTCACCTTTGGGTCCTGCTTCTCCCTTGAAACCTGGGACACCAGGGTCTCCCTGAGAACAAACACATGAATAACACCCCTAAGGTTAAAACTCTGAATAAAGCATTTGACCACTTTGTACTATGTTATGAAGCAAAAATACATTTCCTAGTTTAGTAACTAGCTGTATGCAACATAATAGATACTCATAATGGTTTGTCTTTCCCCTTAGCATTCTTGTTTATTATGATGCTATTAAGAAAAAAACTCAAATGAGACAATTTCAGGAGATAACTGTTATGGTTTGTCCAAGTTTATATAAACACTCTTCTTTCTTAGACCTTTAAGAAAGCAAAACCAGTATTTTGGGGACATAGAAGTTCCACAGTATCCAAGTCCCAGCGTAGGAACTTGCATGCTATTACTTTATTTAAAGGAACTGCACTGCTAATCACTGTTTTAGTTTCTCAAAGCAACACATTTGCAAGACATTACAATTTCCACAAAGACATCATTACCGGTTGCCCTCGAATACCAGGTGGGCCAGTACTGCCTTGGGGACCTGGGGAACCGGGTGGACCTGACAATCCAGGGGGGCCTCCAGTGCCTGGAGATCCCTACAAATAGAAGGAACAGCAAGCACAATAAGGAAGCATAATAAAAATAAGGAAATAAAATAAATTCACTTACACAATTTCTTCAACAGGGAATATGATTACTTACAGAAGGGCCTTTAGCACCTGGTGAACCATCTGTCCCTTCGGTACCCTAAAAATAATGTATCAATCATTGAAATTAATTTTAATTAGGAAGGTATTGATAAAAAAAGAAGACAGTTGTTTTCTCCACATTACAAGACTAGACAATAAATGCTATTAAATAAATACAGCAACATATGCTCCACTTGTGCAAATCCTTATATTGGGTAACAAAGCATGCAAATCAATCTGACTTTTAATCTGTAAGATCTTATATGCTTAAACTTAAAGTACTTCTAGGACTGAGAGTATAGCAAGCTGTGTAGCTTTCAGTTTTCCAAGTTGTTTCAGTTAAATAATGAAAAGTTATTTTTAACAAAAATAAGCACTAAACAAATGAATGAGACCTTTCCTTTCCTTGGAAAAAACGTAATTTGAGCAAAATGCAGTGTTTATCAAGTGCAGTATTGAAATTCCCTAGAAGGAGGCAACACACACAAGCCAAGTACTTGAAGAACTCATTTTAATGTACTTACAGGAAGACCTTGTGATCCAGCTGGGCCCTGTGGACCTGTTTCACCTCTTTGTCCTTGAGGACCTTCAGGGCCACGAGGACCTGTTGGACCAGCTTCACCCTAAGATTTTACATGAGAAAAGAACTGGGGATTATTTTGCTCTAAGAGGTAGTGCAACAAAGTAACTAATTAGGAATACTAAGTTTATAAAAGAAAAACAATTAAGGTTTTGAAATAGTTTATTACCCTAAAATACATTTTTGCTTACCTAATTCCGCTTCTACTACCTCTATTTGAATGTAAACATTAAAAGTACAAACAAAATTTTTCCTCGATATATACAAGGACAAGGAAACTTTCTGCAGAGAAGCAACACTATATCCAGTGTCCCAAACTGGATAAAATATTTTGGATAGACATCTCTCTTTAAAATCCCAGTATGTATCTGTAATTTGACAATGTTTTTTAGCTTCCTTAACAGATGAGGCCTAAAATTTATGAATTATAACATATCTGGGTGCTTGGTTTTTTTCACAGTACAAGATTAAGTCACTGTTGCAGCACTGTATTAGATACAAAATCCCTGTAGGATTGGACTGGATGCTACAATACAAAAACTCCTCTTGGCATCTCCTTTGAATTTTATCTTTATGTAGGTAATTTGGCTTCATAGCTGAAGTCTATATCTTCCTTGTATAGTCGGATTAGGCTTTATGAGTTCAAAGCAACTATTCCAACTTTACATCATCTGATGATCTAATTTAAAGGTAGCTCCTCCTTTTCAAAAGCTTTGATTAATGACAATACGTAAATGTTGGAGAAGCTAAGTAGTGTTTAGCCATACCAAAACACAACATGCACTAAAAAGGTCTATTGTTTAATTTTATGCGTTCTGTTAATACTCTTATTAAGTTTTGTTTCAAAAAAAACCCTGTTTCATGAATGTTTCCAGCTTCACAACGCAAAACATCTGCTGAACTTGGCTACCAGACTAACTGACAGTTTCTTCTTGTACAATTTTTTCCAGTCTTGTTTTAAGAATGTAAACGAACAAAGAGGAAGAACTGGGTGGAGGGCAAATATACGAAGTATAAGGAAGCTTATGAGTTGTCTTTTCTATGTTTGCAGACATGTTCTCAAATATAGGAAAAAAAAATAATTGAGCACTTCCTTGAAAAACAAGAGAGGAAAGTCCCACAAAGACAGTGCTACAGCCAATGAAAGTTTTCCATTTCAGCCCGATCACACAGAGCCACAGAAAGAAAGTGGCTCTGTTGTGATGAACTGCAGTACAGCTCTGTTGGGGTTCAAGCACTTTTCTTACCAGGCTCTAGATCATCTCAAAAAGTGTTCTGGGCTGAAACTGGAAGTTTCAGCACTAGAAGGCACTGTTTCCATTTTGTCTTAGACTAGTCCTTGCAGCTTAACTTGTAATAATGCATCTTGTTATTCTTTGAATACACCAGACAAGACTGAGAGGCATGACAGTCATAATCACCCATAACCCTCAAGCAAAAGGGGAAGCAAAGAAAGTATCCAAACTGCTGTGAATTGCAATTGCTCTATTTAGCTTGCTTTCTACCTTCTGTCTCAAGGTCTTGACTACAACTGATTTCACAGCAACCTGTGAAATCTTAGGGACCTATATACATGTCAGTCTGAATTCTGTGTAGTCTAGTACACATTTTTTAATTCTGTGTTGTTATCCATATCAAAAAGATATTTTTACTGTTTTACCTTCACACCAGGAGCACCTGGAAAACCTGGAGAACCAGTTATGCCCAGTGGACCCTATAAAAGACAGACACACAAAGCTGTAATTCTGCAGTTTAGATCACACATAGTTGTGTATCTTATCACTGGGTATATATGGTTCTGAGATGAAATTATTTTTTGTCATACAACATTTGTTAATACAATACAATAATAATATTAATATAATTTTTCTAAGTGATACATTTATGGAATTGTGGTACAGTGTTTATTTTAATAATGTACTTAGTAACTTCAGAAAAGTTACACCTCTTGACTCAGCTATTAGTGCACAAAGTGCAATGTATACAGTTGAAAGTTTTTATAGCGATGGTTTTTCAATTCTAGTTTTTAACAAAATATTACATCCCCTTTTTATATCTATGCTACTGTGGTATGGTAATGAAAAGATTACAGATTTGTTAAGCGATCACAGTTTGTCCTACAGAATGTTGCAAAGGAGAGTTCGAAGTATTTTAAAGTTAAAATAGTAATCTAGAAAAAAAAAGAAAGAAAAATACAAGGCATAGCTACACTGAAATAGTTTGGTTGCTAGACAAGATTTTTTAAGTAAGCAACATGATGAGTGAAAATACAATTATAGCCTGTGCAATTACATGCCCTGCTTCCTAGACTTCTGCCCCGTTGAGATTTCCAAAGTCACAGCCAAATTCATTTGCAAACTTTTAAAACACAGATTTTGTATTAAATTTTCATGGCTGTATAGACAAAGACATACATCAGGGACAGTCTACTGCTTGGATCTTTGTTCAGAGATAAGCAGGTATTTCCAATAACGGGTTTTCGAGTAGATTTGTAAACTGTTTTCATTTTCATAACACCTTTTATAATGAATAAGGCATTCAACAGAAGACCTTTCTGCTATATTACAAACTCTCTGGATGGCGGCACACAGTGGTTATAAATATTCACTACAATGCTGTTCCCAGATGATTCTTCTTTATCTTTTCCTCATTTTCTCTCTTTTTGTACAGTATGATGCATACTGTGAAAAAATGTTCTATGTAATAAAGTTCTGATGACAAACTTAATAAGAACAATCTGTTCCACTAAGTGTTAATTACGGACAACATTTCTGTTATGATCTTGTACTGGATTTCTATGGAACTAATATAACAGGTCACTAAGTAATTCTTTGAAAACCTGTGTCCCAGTTTATTGGATCACAAATACATGCCTGCCAAATTTCTCTCTCATTGCAGGAAGAATTCCAAAATTACAGTATATACTGCACTGACCCAAATAACAATGCGTGTCATTAACGCTTCCTCCAATGAGAAACATATGCATTAAGTACCAGAATCTCCCTTGTGACACTACAAGGGATTTTACAAAAAAATGTTAGTTGAGCAATTATCATGTCCAGTGTGGCTCAGCTCATATATTACACAAATAAAAATGTCAAGCTCCATGTAGAATTTCATAGCTTTGGACCTAGCTTTTTTTAAATTTTATGGTTTGTTTTCAATACTGAAAGATCACTCATTTCAAATTTCTTCTAACAAGTTACCCTTCTTCCATGATACACTAAATAATTGGGGTTTGTAGCTAGTAGACACTACACTCATTTTTTGAACTTCAATTACAGTTAATTATTTCATAATTACCTTTGTAATAAAACACCCTTAAGATAACATCAAGACTTATATCCTGCAAAAGCTCCCTGCTCAACCAGGCCGGTCTTCTGCCCCACTAGCTCCTTTTTTGGCACGTAGGGACAGCCTGCTCCTGTGCCTTCATAATTTCATTCTTTAAGTAAGCCCAGCCTCTCAGGACCCTTTGTTTTTGAGGGCTGCTTCCCAAGGGACTCTCCAAACCAAAGCAGTAGACCAAAGTCAGCCCTCCAGAAGTCCAAGAGGTTTTACTGACAGCCCTCCTGACTTCACCACATATTGAAAATTCTACCATATCATGATCACTGTGCCCCAGACAACCTCCAACCACTACATCTTCCACCAGCCCTTCCCTGTTTGTAAAGAGTAGGTCTAGCTGGGCACTACCCCTGGTAGGCTCAGTTACCAGCTGCAGCAGGAAGTTGTCATCCACACATTCCAGAAACGTCCTGGAGCTTACCTTTGTGACTGGAAAGCTGCCTGGCAGAAAGGGACCTGGGGGTGTTGGTCAACACGAGGCAGCAGTGTGCCCAAGTGGCCAAGAAGGCCAACAACATCCTGGCCTGCATCAGGAATAGTGTGGCCAGCAAGAGTAAGGAAGTGATCATGCTCCTGTACTTGGCACTGGTGAGGCCACACCTCGAATACTGTGTTTAGTTCTGGGTGCTGCAGTATAAGAAAGACATTGAGATGCTAGAGCAGGTCCAGAGAAGAGCAACAAAGCTGGTGAAGGACCTGGAGAACAAGTCTTATGAGGAGTGGCTGAGGGAACTGGTGTTATTTAGTCTGAAGAAAAGGAGGCTCAGGGAAGACCTTATCAGTCTCTACAACTATCTCAAAGGACATTGTAGAGAGGTAGGCGCTGGTCTCTTCTTACAAGTAACTAGTGACAGAACAAGAGGGAACGGCCTCAAGCTGCACCAGGGGAGGTTTAGACTGGACTTCAGGAAAATTTTTCACTGAAAGGGTTGTCAGGCACTGGAACAGGCTGCCCAGGGGGGTGGTTTAGTCACCATCCCTGTATGTGTTTAAAAGCTGTATAGATGTGGTGCTTGGAGCTATAGCTTAGTGGTGGTCTTGGTAGAGTAAGGTTAATGGTTGGACTCAATAATCTTAAAGGTCTTTTCCAACCTGGATGATTCTATGATTTGCAAAAGTAACAAATATTTAACTGTATGCATGCAAATATTCCCACTGCCTTCCTAACCCATTTGCTCATGTAAATTAACTCAAATGCATTTTGCAAATTCACTGTGAGATTGGATCCTAGGATTGAAACCATCACCCTTTGATACACTGACATCCACAGTTTAAACCGCCAGTCATCTTCAGCCCTGCTGCAATTGTTTGAGAACTACTACAGTCATGCATACCAGGCTTTCTCGGATGGCAGACATTCACACACAGACTTCTGGTTCTGGTTCCATAATTAAAAGGCTATCTTTCACAAGTTTGGTAACTAATCAATTGCAAGTAGCAAGTTCTGATATTGGTGAGTGGCTTTTTTTCTTGCTAGAATGGGTGCAACTTCATTTGTCAGCCTTGCATGTGAAGGAAGATAACACACAAACTGTTTTATATTACAATGCATATCTTTAAGACACCTCCACACAACATAGACCCTGTTTCATAAAAGCAGCAAAGCATCACCCGTCCATGGAAGATGCTATAGCCTACTCCTCTACAAATTAAAACCTTTAGATGAAGCAAACTACAGAGTATTATTTCTCAGAGGACGGCATTAAAGCTATGATGAGTAGAACTAGGAATCATTTACAGATAATTCCAGGTGCACTTACACTTACCAGCAACTGCCAACAGGTTTTTTGTGCTTTTTTTTATAGTGTCAAAAGGCAAGTAGCAAATAGAAGGTGGAAAAAAAAAAAAAAGGTGATCATCCTGGTTTGAGTGAGAACAGAACTAATTCTGTTCAGTGATTTTACTTTTCAGCTCAATTCTTCTAACTGCACTTTCTGAAGTTAGCATGTTTTCTCAGTGTCTGCTTCTAGCATTAACAACACCTGATGTTTAGAGTCAGTACCAAGTTTTGGTGTGCAGACCAAGGCCACTGCTGGATCTTGTGAACCACATTGGGGGATGCAAAAAGTAAAAGGCCACACCTGCAGGGAGGAGTGGACAGGACAGGTGACCCTAAACTGACCAATGGAGTAGTCCATCCCATATATATATACATATATGGTATAAAGCCGAGGGATCACAAGCGTCCTGCTTGGCTCAGCTTGGCTCTTCTGGCTTCTTCTCACTTCTTCAATGGGTGGCATCCAAGGAGGACTCTGTCCGTTCTGCCTTCGATACTGATCTATGTCTCTTGAATCCAGTAACAGAATCCAGCTCCTGAACACAGTTCCCATCTGCTACTGGGCCCAGTCTGGGACTTTCCCAGTGCCTGCTCCACAGCATCAGTGGTGACAGTGACATAATTGCCATCGGGAGTGTTGGGTTCAATACTGCTTTTGTATAAATTTGTACATATTCCTTTTCTATTATTATTATTTTTGTTTTCATTCAAGCTGTTCTATTTTCTTTTCTAATCACTAAGTCTCTCTCCCTTATTCCCTTTCTCTTCCCCTTTGGGGAGGGAAGGGGGTTAACAGAGAGCGTCTGTTATAGATCTAGTAGGCTGCCCTGACCCTAAACCATGACAGTGATTAAGAAAGAAACCTACCATTGGTCCTGGCTTCCCAGGCATACCATGCTGGCCACGTCCACCCTAGATATAAAAATGGTTAATACAGAACATTTATAAGAACTCTAATGAATATTTTTATTATTATTTATTGTTAGCATTTGTGATAGCAGCCAAACATACTAAAGGGATCAAAGAAATGCCGGATTGCAGAGCCCTCTAAACACTGGCATGGAAAACTTCTGGAAGGAATCATGCTCCCTCTCAAGTAAATGGATTTCTCTATTTTCAGAGAGGCCAATATTTTGACAGTGTAATTGTATGGAGCACATAACATAACTGGAGAACATAAAAGTCATGGGAAGAAATGCCAGGAAAAGCAACGCTTGACACTGGACATAAGGCAACAGAAAGAAATCTCTACTCAGATATGATGTCATGTAAAGACTAATCCCTCTCTGCTGAAAAACGAAATAATTTTTAAGAAAACAGCCTTATTACATGGTATTTAATTATAAGACTCATTTTCAATTAGAAGTCTAAATTTTCATTTTAAACTTTTTTTCCAGAGAGTACCAATACAAATTATTTCTAGTTCAGTAATTTTTAGTGAAAATAGCCTCTCAAGAAAAATTCCGCAGAAACAAGAAATTTTTGTATCACAGAAAAAAAGGTGTTGTGAGGGCATTTGGCCTCACAGGCAGAGCTGGTATAAGAAATTACCAGCTAGCATTCTCCATTTAGAACTGGTTTTGACTTTTGAAATTTACAGGAAAGGTCTCCCCCCACAAAACTGCTCAGGCCCTACCTTTCTCAAGCTACAGCAGAACTCACCATGGAACTGACTAGCAGTCACGTGAATAAACACTTGCAGACTTGAGGAGTTAAATTTAAGTAAAACAAGGGAAGAATGAACAAGGAGAGAGAAGAAAGATCCTACTTACCGGAGCACCCTGTGGTCCAATTCGACCTCTTTCTCCAGGCATTCCTCTAGGTCCCTTGAAGAGAGAACAAAAAAATGAAAAAAAAAAAAATAAAAAGCATTACTTAGTGGCTCATCATGGCAGAATAACAAAAAGGGTTACATAGTTTACTTGACTTTTCCCCCTATAGTGGGCAGAACACACACGACCCTCTTTTTCTTCTTTTTCTTTTACATATTCTTCAATTTTCCTTTGCTTCAAATAAGTTTTGCTCTGTATCACTCTTCAGCAATTTCCTGATCAGTCTTTATTTACTTCTAACAAGAAGTTAATGAGGTTCACTGAGACCTACAAGCATGATAAGGACTGGTGATGTGAACAACAGTTAAAAAACCAAGCTATCTTTTTACTTCCTGCAGTTGTAGCTTATCTTGTCGTATAGCAGGAAAGAAGTAGGAGTTAACATAAATCCTTGCAGACTCCCAGGCTTGGCCAGTGGAAATTTGATAGACTGTAATTTCTCTGCTTGTTCCAACAGTATGTCTAGTTTGAAACACATTAGAATCAATTCTGTATATATTCACCAAGATCAATAATGTGATCTCATTTACTATGGCTCATTCACAAACTAGGCTCCACTTCAGGGTAATTACTTTCTGCCTGACGCAAGATAGTGCTTTGCAGAGAGATATCATTATCTGGTATCAGAAAGGTGCTTTACTTCCAGAAGCACTGCTGAGAGTAAATTTTTGGCATATTACACAGCTCACAAGCATTCAGTTGTCCACAACCGCATCTGAAGGAAAACTACTCTGAGGAAGTTTCTTGGTTTCATTTCCATGTCATGCATGCTTATCCTCACTGTAACCTCCAACATTCTCTGTCCATGGTTTTCTTAGCTAGTGCAATTCTGACCTAAATCCTTCCATTTCTATCTCAAATCAACCTAATCCAGGTCAATCACATTGAAATCACTCCACATGAAGCATCACCATGTGAAAAAAAGAAAATTGTCACATGAGAAAACAATCACAAAACCTACATTCAATTTCCTGTTGTGCCTTCTGATTTATCATTATTGTCTATGCAAATTGCAAAGAATAACAGCTTATAGTGGGCTAAATCTCCTGTTAGTGTAATAAAAAACAAAGTCTTACTAAGAGAAAGTTTTGCTTTATGACATCAAGTACAGATATCAAAACCTTAAAAATCCTATAGGCAATAGCTTTTACAATCTTAAAGCCAATTCTGTAATACCCAATGCACATGACACTCACTAGAGGACCCGTTGCACCCATAGCACCTGTTGGCCCGGATTCTCCCTAGAAATGAAAAAGAAATCACATCATTAGAGGAAAGAGGTTAGAGGAAAATGAAGTTGCATGTTTCATCTCTGTCCTCTGCACTTATTCTAGACTAAAGAGGCAGATTTGCACACTCACTTGTGCGCATCCAAGGGCACTGTCCCCATGATGATGGGAAATGCTGTATTTACCAATTCTCGGTGAAGCAGACTTAACTCCGACCTGTTCTAATAGCCCACACTGCTTACTGCTCTGTTTGTACCAAGTCTTTTGCTGTTGGTGCCACCGCAGAAAGTGTAGGCAATCTCAGGAAAGAAATCTTTTCTCACACGAACACTCCTTAGCTACTGATTTCACATTTAAATTTAGATTTTGGAAGATCTGTTCATTTATTCTGTTTTCTAATCTAAAAGGCTATGAAAATACCTTTGCTCCAGCTGCTCCAATTTCACCTTTTGGACCATCAAGTCCTTTCAATCCCTGTAAAAGTTATAAAAAAATGCAGAACATATATTTATATCTGTAAACACACAGACAGAGCATTCCTACGATTACTGCTAAAATAATTCTATACTAAAGTGTTAAGAATGGATCTAAGGTGGAAAGAGCAAGAAAGAAAAATAAATAAATAAAAAAGCACCAAAAAAAACCAACAACAACAAAAAAAAACCAACCAAACAAACAAACAAACAAGAAACAAAACAAAAACAAACAGATGGAATAAAGTTTTTAAACATTTCCTAAATGGAAACCATTTGTATGACGTATATTTCCTTGGATTTGGTTTCCTTTTTAAAACAAGAATATTTTAAAAAAAAATTTTAAAATAACAAGAAGGAGGCTCTGAGCCATAGGAAACCTATTTGTTCCTCCCCAGAGTAAAATTCTGGCCAGAAAACTTGGTCATTTGTAATGACTCCATGTTGCAAACATAGCCACATCTCAAGTTCTCCACCCTAATGCAAGACTTGCCAACAAAGTGAGAGAACTGTCAGGTTTGTGACTCCTGAAGCTTGGCAGGGCTCATGCAAGCTCTTTTCAGATTCTCAGATCAATTGAAAATAGAGTGAAGAAAGAACTAGAGAATAATACAGAGCCCAGCTTAAAGGAGAACAGCACTGATTTCCTTCAAGGCCATCTTTCTCCCAAATCCCAGTGATTCTGCTTAAACTGTGAGGACTAGAAAGTGTAGTCAAATTTATCACTAATACAAAAGCAGTTGAGTATCTTTATACTGGAACTGACTGTAAACATCATCTACAAGGAGGGGGAAAATTTTTTTTCTTACCCTGTGACCTTTGAGACCTGGGAGGCCAGGAGCACCAGGAAAACCTCGAGGCCCCTAAGTAGGAAAAAGAAAAAGCAAATAAAATCCTTATTTCTGCAGATAAATCTAGTGATAATGCTGTTAACAGGGAAGAGGGCAGCAGCATTAACATGAATAAAACCAACACTCCTTCACCTTGGTGACATACTATAGTGAAGCACAGCATCTGAGCGGGTCACAGATGATACAGCATTTTCACAGATGATGCAGTACATTTTCATTGATATTAAAAGCTTTATTGATTACATTGTTGTATGATCAAACCTCAAATAGAAGTGATAACTAGTGGTAGATAAGTTTGAAGCTTAATATGAAGAAACCTTAATTAAACAAAGATCAAGAGTTATAATTTAAAATAAAATAGAACCTTGAGACCAAACTGCAAACTGTACATGTTGTTTCAGAATATCAGTCAAGTAGCATGAAAAATAACTGCTGTTAAAACTCATTTAACAATGAGCCAAAGTTGCCTTGTACTTAGTTTCCTACCAGGTTCTCTTTCAGGAAAGAACAAGTAACAGAAGGGAGCTAGGCGCTTTGCATTAGAATATTGGTCACATGAATTTATAATGGAAACCACACTAACACCTTCATACTCTCAGTACAATTCAGTAAACTGTTTAAACACATCATTTCTTCCTTTATGGCACCTCTGAACCAAAGTTCTCAAAGATATTACAGTTTCGGCATAGCAAAAATCACAAAGCTGTATTCTAGAAAATGAAGCATCATGAAGCAACACTGATATTCAGAGAAGTGAAAAAAAGCATCTGAGATCTCAGCATTAGAGTAAAGAACTTCACGTACAGACAAGCTGTTTCCTTGTTAGCAACAAGGAGCATAAAAAAGGTCTTTGTCTTCCAAAAGTCAGTTATACAGATAATGTTTGATCATAAAGTTCAGTAAGAAATTAATCCAGTCTGCAGACTTCTAAAGGGAAAAATTATAAAGGTATGAAATTTCTGAAAAGAACATATTAGAATGCTTAAAATTAGCCATAATGAGTTTCTCTGTGAAAAATAATCTGTTGTCATACAAATTCTTGCATGTGAATTTGAAATTGTACAAATTATGCTTGTTCAGATTGAATGTAGGCCATAAAAAGGAATTATTTGGCCTGTACTAGTGGCATATGCCTATCAGCTTATACAGCCAGGGTATGGTGAAGCATACACGTGACAAGTCACATGGCAATAAGGCAGCTTTCCAGCCACCCTTCCCCAAGCCTGTAGCGTTGCCCGGCGTTGTTGTGACCGAAATGCAGTACTCAGCACTTGGCCTTGTTAATCCTCATACAATTGGCCTCAGCCCATCGATCCAATCTGTCCAGATCCCTCTGCAGAGTCTTTCTACTCTCAAGCAGATTGACTTCTCTACCCAATTTGGTGTCTGCAAAGTTGCTGAGGAAGTTCTCCATCCCCTCATCTAGATCATTGACAAAGATATTGAACAAGACCGGCCCAAAAACTGAGCCCTGGGGGACACCACTGGTGACTGGCCACCAGCTGGATTTAACTCCATTTACTACAACTCTCTGGGCCTGGCCAGCCAGCCAGTATTTAAGCCAGCAAGGAGTACACCTGTCTATGCCACGAGCCACCAGCTTCTCCAGCAGGATGCTGTGAGACATGGTGTCAAAGACCTTACTAAAGTCCAGGTAGACATTGACAGCTTTTCCCTTGTCCACTAGGCAGGTCACCTGGTCACAGAAGGAGATCAGGTTGGTCAAGCAGGACCTGTCTTTCCTGAACCCATGCTGCCTGGGCCTGATCCCCTGGTTGTCCTGACCTTGCCATGTGAACTCAATCGAGATGAACCCCTCCATAATTTTTCTGGGCACTGAGGTCAGCCTGACAGGCCTGTAGTTCCCCAGCTCCTCATTCTGGCCCTTCCTGTAGATGGGCATCATAGGTATCTCTGTAGCAGCCTATGGACCTTATCATTCATCAAGACATGGCACATGTCTCTGATCAACTGTCAGGGTACTCAACGGTGTTCTGTACAGTGCTGTGCAACTGCTGCAAACTCTTAATGAGATTTTGTGTGTCTGCAGGTGTGTGTGTGTAGTATTTCATTCCTTCATTAGAAAGTCTTCTAAAAGATTATGGTTTTGAGCAAAACAACTTGATCTGAACAGAACAAAACTTCACAGACTACATTTGCCTTGAGCAGCTTACAAAACATTGTCATTGATTCATAAAATTTAAGAGGAAAGCTTAAGAAACAACATTGCCTTGTTAAAAAATAATTTCTCTCTCCAAGGGATCATGTCTCCAGTTGTTAATGAAATTGCCAGGCAAGAGGTGGAAGCTTAAAAAGAAAAGGAGGCAGCTTAAGAGATTAATATTATCAGGTGGCTTCAGTTCTGGGGTTTATCTGTCCCCTTTTCAGGCACACTACCGTTCCCTTTGAGGCACAAAAACTTGACTAATGAAGGTAGAACTCTTAATATAGGCCAAAATTATACACCTATTTTCTTTTATTTCTAGAGTGAACCATGACAACTATTCTCTGCAGGACAGGTACATATTATTTAGTAATTAGTAGATTTAGTAATCCTTTAATCGCATTTGCATATTGAAAATACATATAAAAATTAATTATCTAAATCTAGGATACAATTTCCTCTTCCCCTGCCCTCAGACTGGTAAACAATGCCATCCCAATCTGACATCGTATTATAGTATCTGAGCATTTCCTGCACATGACAATGACCATGCGAAATACTGGGAAATGGAGTACAACTTGTACCTCCTGTCATCAGTTTTATGCATATTTCATCTGTGAAATGATTCTCAGGATTAACTCAAGAACCGTTGAATCACCTGTCTGGTCCTGAGCTGTCAGACTGATCTGGACCATTAAGGTAACACAAGTACTTGAGAAATTAAATGGTGGAGCTTTGCCCTCATTATTAAAAGATATAGCAATGATATGAATATGATTAATTTGCTAAAATGCAAATAAACACGCTCTTACTGGAGATCCTGGAAATCCAGGCTCGCCGGATTGTCCTGGTCTACCAGGTTCACCCTAAGGAAAGAATAAAAAAGCAATACATAAAAATAGCAAATATGAAAATTAACTTCTCTTATCATTCTTCCATTTAAACAAATGAGGACATTCACATCACTATTATATATCTTCTTTCTACTACAACAATTTCAGTGCTATAAATCAACCTGCACGCATGAATAGCAATGTGCATTAGACACATTAACTTAAAAAAAGATTTTTAACAAAGAATTGTGGGAACTAAAGACTAAGTAAAAAGTGCATGACAAGATGGTGCAGCAATGTAGTTTCCATGAGAATTGAGGCAACCTTTTGTCATCCTCATGCAGGGAGTCAAATTACTGTAATTTGCCATAGGAACAACAATCTAAAAATGCCTGCATTGTAGCTCGTTAGTTCCTCTTCTGTTCAAATGTTTTAAAATGTGTGTAATTTCATTCCAGGTCATTGATTATTTTCTGTATGATGGAATAGGAAAGAAAATATGGTAGAACCAAATAAGCATATGTCAAAAATTATTCAAAGTTCTCCTGAGTCACAACCAAACATTCCTTTATATGCATCAATCAGTTCAAATATATCCATGACTCTGGGCTGCAGGAATATGAAAGGCTTCAGAAAAATAGTTTCTGGACAGAGAGAAGGTAAAGTGCTTCAGAAATGCAACTAAAGAAACCCTCACATACATAGGAAATGGAGGAAGTTCTTGGAGTAGTATCAAGATTTGGCTTCACTGCACTGATTGTTAACTGTTTCCAAAGATTCTTTTAACTCTTTGTACAGGGTAATGGTAAAGAAGCTGTTACACAAGCTATGGTAGTTTTATATACTAATATATCTGGCATCTGCAGCTTTCAACTCATTTCCAGCTTATACATTACAATTCAGATGGATTTAGTGAGCTCTGCAATAAAATAATATACATCTACCAGTGTTAGGCTATTGTTATGCCATACATCTATAGTTATGCATCATTTATAATACATACATCTTACACGGATGTGTGCATACGTGGATAGAGTAACAAAATCACTTATGAATACAATAAATTATTAAAAAAAAAAAAAAGAAATCATAAATACTAAAACTTTATTGTCTGGATCCAGGTGAATGTTATCCTTACAGTTCTTCTAACTCATCATGCAATCCCAAAGAGAAAAGGTGCCTCCAATTGCACCTTCCTAACTGTAGTATATCATTGTTTGATTTCAAGAAAGAGGTATCAGTTAAAGAACTGACCGAGGCAAAAAAAGGAAACAGTGCTTAAACCTTAGGTATGATGGTGACATGCAAGGAAATGGTAGGAGGGTTTTGAAAAGGGTTACTAAGATTGTAGTTATGACACTGTACTTAACGAGGGGTATGATTATAAAGAAAAGTAAATAGATAAAAGGAGTTACAACAGGCACAGCTGCTGGTTGGTCACTGTCTCAGATGCCGATATTTGTTTTATTAAAAATAGAACAGGATTCAAAGAGTAACAAACTTACATCTTCACCAGGTTTGCCTGGAGGTCCTTCTGGTCCACGAGAACCAACTGGACCCTAAGAAATAAATATATTTGTTGAGAAGTCAATTTAGCCATCACTAAAATATCTTTTTGCTCCATTTCTAAGTTTGGTTTTATGAAAACAGATGTAGAAAAAAGGATGATATGCCTAAGCACACTTGCTTAATTTTGTACTGCTCTTTCTAACCACCCTGCCACTAAGAAGCCTGCATTATGTTACAAGAAAATGCAGGATGGTTTCTTTAGGAGAAAAAAAATACAATAAAAACCACAGTTGCTGTTGTTGCAATTCTCTAGCTCTTGCTTTTACTTTTGAATCAGTTTATCACCTGCAAAAAATAAATATTCTCATCATCCTTTGTTTAAGTTACACCCCCAGGTATGGTTTTACCGGTGCTTAACCATCCTGAAGTTTGTCCTGGAAAAGTAACAATGATTGCTACAATCATTATGATGCATGTTGAAAACAATTCAAATTCACTGATTCAGGACACCATGCTTTGAACATCTTGACTGAGCTACTGAATAGCCTCAGCTGAGACAACACAAAAGAAATATTTGTTCTGAAGTAAGGAGGTATAATACATTGTTTGCCATTTTATTGTAGAAATGTTTGTATTTACTGGTCTTACCATAGGTCCTGGATCCCCAGGTTCACCAGGTGGGCCTGTGGGGCCAGCACCACCCTAAAATTAACCAAAGATCAACAGAGTTACAAATTCCAAAAGGATTTAAGGAAATAAATTAAAATCCACGATCAGGAAAATCACAGCCCATGGGACAGTCTGAATTCTAATTCAGAACCAGCGCACATTGCAAAATAAGTGAAAGCTGGATACTAAAATCTCTTAAGCTTTTGGTAAGTCCTGTGCCATACACAAATCCCACTTGAAATTTAATACCATGTCAATCCTGAAACCAGAAGTCACCATTTTCACTCTCTGCCCTCCTTAAAAAATGCTTGTTAGTTTAAAATCTTGTTAAAGGTATAACAAATTATTCTTTTTGAGTTAATTTCTGTGTACAGAGTACATCTGGAGCGGGGTTCTTGAGAGTAGCATGTTTAGATTCAGCTCTAGAATGCATCTAGAATGCATCATTACTGAAGATGGCCATTTCCTCAGAGATGCACAAACACACCACTTACTATGCGCTTTGCCTTCACCTCTGGCAAATTACCATAAATCTCCTAAGGTGAAGTACTTACTTGTTTTCCTTGGAGACCTTGAGGACCTCTGGGACCTACTGGACCCTATCAAAGACAAAATTTATTACACACCGGAAAACACCCTTCCCCAATTAACACTCATTCTACAAAGACAGCAAAATGGCCTGATAGTGACCTCCAAGACAACTTTCCTATGGTCAAACCTTCTGAAAGGCTTTTACTCAGGAGACTGATGTTATGAAATACAAACTCAGAAAGCCACAGTGGTGTAGATTCATTAGTAGCTGAAAATATGGGCTTCCTTGCTTTCTGGAACCTCAATCTCTGGAATCAGAATACCAGAGTTGTGTGCATAGCTCCACTGAAAAAAAAATTAAAAAAAATAAAATAATCTTCCCTTGAAAGGAATGCCATTGCTTGGATTAATTTCAAAACAGAATCAACGACAGAATAAATACAGGCGAACAGCAACAAGCAGCAATGGAAGGGCGTATTTTCATGAATTATACAAACCTCCAAAACAGCTTCCAAATGGCTGTGGATTGTTACAGAAAATTCAGGTTTCCCTTTAAAAAGTTTCATGGGATTTTTAGGAAAAATCTCATGCTTAATTGTAATTTATACCGTGAAGTAAACATAACCTTGTCTGAAAGTAATTCTCCTTGTTATAGCAATACAAAAATTTCTATAGTGGGCAATAACTTGCATTTTGACAGAGGCTCAAGATTTATGTCTTTTACACACAATTCATTATATTTTACTATTTTTTACAAAGCAAATGTAGAAGTGTTAGTAATAGGCTATTTAAAAATTATAAACAACATCAAAAACAAACCAAAAAACAATGATTAAGCTATCAGAGCCTATCAAGGGTATCATAGAACAATGATTGATCAATGCAAAGACCGTGAGTGCCAACTGACTTCAGCAGACTTTCTCTAAGGCCTTAAGAGAGACCTAAATACTGCCCTAAAAGACATATTAATATTAAAATGAATCATATTTGAGAGTGACAACAGAAGCAGAAGTACAGGAGATAAAATTTCTTCAGAGAAATGTAGTGAAAAGATTACACAAAACAATGGAGGGGAACAAAGTATGTAGAACAGACTTTTGAAACAAATCCTTGTATTTGCACACAGCAAATTCACTGAAAAGAGACATTCTCTGATTCATGAAAAAATGAAATTTCTTCGAAGAAATGACCACAACTAAGGCAAAATATCAGAAGATCTTTATAACCTTTCAAACTGTATTGAAACAGGTTACTAGTTACTGGATACTAGTGGGGACTCAGAGGGATAAAATTCAGTAGGCAAGCTCATGGACAGTACAATCACTAAACAAAGGTTTCCTTAAGAATGAATGTTAAAAATAACAGCAAACAGTATCTTAAAGTATCACAATGTGATAAATATGTGTAGTGAAAAGAGATAATATTCAAAAACAACCCCAAGAGTTCCAGCAGACACAGCTTAGGGTGGTGAAACAGCTTCCACAGATGGTAAATAATTTCACTTGTTACCATCAAGTCCCCCGTGCATTAAAAGTAAAAGGCATTATCTAAACAGTGAGAGGTGGCAACGATAAAACTGGACCCAGTGGAGAAGAATAATGCTTGACTAAAGATAACAAAGCACAGCTTTCAGTTATCTGCTGGTTTCAGAAATATTTTTTTAAAATTACTACCAAAAATAACTATCTTTGATGTTACAATGCGAAAAGAAGCCTTCAAAGTTATGGATTTGCTTATTCTGCTTTGTGTTATACCTGACACTCTTCAGTTACTCTGCAATGACTCAAGAGAAAATCATGAGCTTTTTTTTTTTCCTTTACCTTACTGTTAGTAGCTGCTATATTTCACAAGGAGGGAAGGAAGACAACAAGAAAGCTAGAGGTGAGGAAAAAAAAAAACCCTCTCATTTAACAGAAGATACTGGACATCCAGTTTCTAAAGGCGTAGGAGGATGAATCCCCCATTGAGTTTTTGCAGAACCACTCCACTTCCACACTGTTCTACAGTACAGGGCTAATCTGTTCTTACCACTGCACCAGGCATCAGTCCCATCTGACTACCAAGTCCAGATTTCTCATCCACTCCTGCCATCTGAGCTGCAAATGGCTGAAAAAATAAGATGGGTGATTTTAGTTATCAGTCATTTTGATGGTTTATAAAGCAAAAATCCATGCAACTGAATCTTCATTATTTGCATAGGCTTTGCACCACTAAGAACTAAATTCTTGTTTTAATCGTTAAAATAGAAGTTCTTTCCTGTAAATTTGAGATGGTTTAGGGCTTCACAGACCAGCTGAATGCAACACATTGTCTGCTTATTGTTCTGACTCTACCCTCACTTGAATATGAATATTAACAAAAGAGAAAATTACCTAAGAAAAGAGGAAAGCCCCCAGTGAAATGAATTATTCTTTCACCATCTTCAAATTTAACTCAGACCTTAAATTCACCTGCTATACTCTTTCATATCTTCTAAGCCTTTCTGAGTTTTCACTCCGTATGCTTCAATTTCAGAAATATCTTAAGGTAAATGAAAACGTAGCTGATTTTATGATTTCAAATTAGAATTTTTACGTGTGTTGTCCTTATCAAGCAAAGTTGGAGGCCAGTGTTCTTCATGCCAATTTACAGAGACAAATGAGTTAGAGCTGGGAGAACCTTCAGTGCTCTCCTTCTGCAATCATGTAGCTGAAATCAAGAATTTTCTTTTGCTTTGTTCAGAGCTAGATCCTCACTTGTAGCTCACTTCCTGAGAAGGAGCAACAGCACAAATGTGCATTCAAGTCTTCTAAGATTTACAGTTCATTCCTCATCAGTCTGCTCTCCAAACACATGTCCCGCATGGTTGGAGATTACCTAGCTTCAGAGACAGGAAGACAAATAAAAATGTCTTAGGTGTCTGGCCACATCTATTCTTTCATATTTTCTGTGGAAATCTATGAAGGATGGTCCTTCTAAGAGATTCCTCTGTGTTGAAGATACTTAACTGGGCTGGTTTTGCTGGATTCAGGACTATTTGGAAAGGTGGTTAAATCACGAAATCCTAACCAAACCTGCACGCTGTTGGTGAATGAATATTTCAGCTTATTGTCAGTTTAACTCTGTTGTTTTCAGTAATATTGCAGGCACAATGGAGTAAGAAAGCAAGAATTAGATCTTCCAAACAGCAGTGCATGTGTATTTCAATATACTTGGGAAATTCAAATATGTATTTCATTATCAATGATCATTAGTGTTCCATAGAATTAGGGAGGAAAGAGAGAGGAAAAGTCTTGCAGAACACCTTGTCTGTATCTGTGGCTGGTTAGCCCTGCTTTTCAGAAACAATTCCTTACTTAATCTTCTCGGTGTTAGTCTGATCAGTTCCTACAAGAAGTATTCTTAACCACATTTCAATTTCTCTAATTAGTTATTCTGTTATTTATGATTCACCTTACTTCTTCTTTTCTGTATTCCTAATTTGGTACACCACTTTCCCTGTATGGTTGCCCAGATCTCTTGAGTTTAAGTCAGGTGGAAGAAACAGAACCCTAGCAATGGTTTTAAATTTGGGCACTTTGGTTTTCCTAGATGCTAAAAGCCATTGTGAAAGTTGTGTCCTTTCCAAGGTTTCTCATGTTCAGCTTGCCCCAAATTTTCGCAGAACTTGCACTGCTGCTAGCTGCTGTCCCTCACGACTGGGAGACATGAACTATGGGCGGTGTTCCACATTCACCGAAGCAAAGAGAAGTTAACTTGGTTTATCATGCAGATCTGGCCCAACACTTACTTTATTTTCTACTAAAGCAAGTATAAGGCTTACCCTGCTTAGTCCATCTGGTCCTGGGTGGGTAGGATGCCCTGGAGGACCAGGGTCACCAGGCTGGCCAGGGATACCAGGTTCACCATCAATCCCTTGAGGACCACGAGGACCCTAGAAAGAAAATCAGAACTGCCATCAGCGTGCAAAGGGGTATTCATTAAAATAATTTTAACTGGCAAACAACTGCCTTATTTGTGATAAATCTGTATTTCTACAGAATGATCTCCAAACAAACAACATCCCTCAATGTTCCTGCCTTCAGATCAGAAGCACTGGCTAAAATTAGTCATAATTCAACTACGCATGTAAACTGCAGTAATTTTTCTCATGGGCTCTTTCAGACACTGTCTTCCCGTCGTTCCATACTAGAGTACACTACTCCTGAAAAACACTTTGCACACAATATAGAATATTATGAATTCACATTTAAAATACATTTATCTCAGATTACATACATATCCAGGCATAGGGAACTCCAGCATAAGGCTGGATCTTTTCAGCTTGCTGACATCATGAACAGTTTAGACAACTGACACTGTGGCTGAATTTTCAACAGTTACACTGCCAAAAAAGCAGAGTCACTCCCATTGGTGTCGATATGACCTTTGCAGAATAGGCTACAAGGCCATCCCATTGCTCCCACTTTGATCATCTGCTTTTTATTCCTAAACTGCATTCAACTTCACCTGTTTCAGAACTAAAATGAAATATACAAGCAGCTAATAAAACATTACTGGAAAAAAAATCAATAGCATTAGGGCCAATACAGATATATAACAAATACAGACTTTGAAGTGCTTGTCACCACTGCTTCCTTCATTAGAAAAAAAATGCTTGACTGTGGCAAGGAAAAATTATACTGCATAATGAGCTCTTCTATTTTAAGGATGCTTAAACATAAATCAACAACAACAACAAAAAAGCCTGTCTCCTTGAGTCATCTTGACAAACACAACTATAATCAGACAGCTAGTTTGTATTTCCACGAGATGAGGACTGTGTTTCCTTGCAATCTGCAACACATGTCCCTGGAATTTATGTCTGAACTAGTATGGTTCGTATGTTAAAGAAAAAACATTCCCGTGGAAAAAGGCTACACTGGGATAGCACTGACAAAAAGGATTACTGGAAACTCCCAGTGAAAGACTTATTGCTCTTAAATCTCCATCTATCTTTATGGTCTGAAACTCCTGTAAGTCTAGCAATCAGGGGAAAATCTTTTTCTTATCAGACATACGTGTACACACAACTCACTGCTCACAGAATGAGTTGTGAATTGATGGTACTCTGAAACAAATGAGTAGATATGCACACATTGTATGGAAGCAGAAGGTCCTAGCAGAAAACTTTATATTTCATTTTCCTACTAGAAACAGAAGTACACGCTGCCAAAGCTAGAAGTGCGTGCTGTCGAAAGGAGGCAAAAAAGTGAGTTATCTTTTTTTCACATATTTTTAGAAAAGGATCTACTTTTTAGTCACCAAAAGTCACCTGCTTCAAGGGCAACAGTGCAACCACCCATCTTAAAAACCAAAAAGTCCCCAAAAAGCATGTTTGTATCTGTAGGTGGCAACTAACCAATGTTTGGGGTTTTGAATAAAATCTTGATTATATTTT
>JAAGNO010011210.1:0-16834 GCA_033439905.1 Ceryle rudis
TTTAGAATTACATCTTGGCAAACTGAGCTGAAATCAATAAATGGGATTAAGGAAAGGCCAATATGAGGTGGTCTGAAGAGGAAGAAAAAAGGGGTTAATGGGGTGCGTCAGTAAGTCGTGTAAGTGATCTCCAAAGACGGAGCCCCAAAGTAAGGAGGTTTGTGGGGGGGGGGGGAAGTTATTTATTTATCTCTTCAGCAGTATGCTTTGATAGCCACAAGCGTCTGAAAGGGAGCTTAGTCCAAGGACTCTGACTTGGTCCAGTCTGACAACAGTTCTGCTCTGAAGCCTGTTACCAGCCTGCACGTGAGGAGTAACTATGCCTGTCATCAGATGCTATTGAACTAGATGGGCCAAGAGAAAGCCCCCAGATGCCTCTGTAATTAGCTGAACTTCATCAGCCTTTTTAATTTCAACTTTTCAGGGACCACCCTTTCTCTAAGCTTGCTCGCGCGCTCTCTCTCTCTCTCTCTCTCTCTGGAAATTCCACTGCTCCTAGTAGATTTTTAGACGTGTATGTTTTTAGAGTTGTCTGTACTTAATAATTACTAAAATTCAGGAGCAAATGAAATAATTCTTCATCAAATTTATCCATATCTCTTCAGAAATCAAATCCCTTTAACCAGTTTTATACTGAAACCTTTGTTATAATAACCATGGTTCACGAAGAAATGCATTGTGGAAAGCTGCTCATAGTTGAGGATACATTACAAGCCTTAATTTTTCATTTATACTCTCCTGGCACTCTTCATTAAAAATAAATAGTGACTCTTAGCTTAAGGAAATCTTAACTGCTTCTGTGTTCTGCCTTTGCAGCATGTCCTGGGAGAGTGTCAACGTCTCCAGTTGCTGGATGCTTGCAAACAACTCACCCAGATGTTCTTTTTTATATTGAATTTTGTTGAAGATTCTCTTGAGCAGCAGAGTTATGTGGTTAATAATGATAAACGGTGGTGCTAAGGCAGGCCGCCCGTGATACTCAACGATGAGGTTGTAGCGCTGAATTTTCCAGAAGATGTCTGCATTGCCCTGAACAACTTGAAAAGTGTAACTGTAATTGCAGGGAGGGAAAAAAAGTATATAATTGGTTTTACTGCAATAAGATAAAGCTTACTATAAAAAAAAAAGGAACAGCAAGCACAGCAAGTAGTGTTAATTTAATCTAAAATTTGTGCAAATTCTTAGATATTAAAATAATTGCAGCTACAGTCTTCACATGTTAAAAAAGCCATTAGATTTGTTTTTAGAAGGAAGGTAATTCCACTTCACTCAGGCAAGATCAACATACGTGCCACGTCAGTTCTTCCACCAAATGAACCATTATTAGCCCTGCTGCCATCGAGTGTTTCCCCTCTTGCAGATTACCCGCTGCGAGGCTGCCAAGTTTACAGCCGCCTTACACCTGCAGGTTTGTGCTGCTGTGCAGCCAGGGAGCCAGGCCCTTCTGGGCATTCTGTGAAGTTTTAGTACTAAAAGAGGCTTCTTTTCTTCTCATCTTCAATGTGACCAGAGTAAGGATGATGAGAACTTAAGAACTGCATGATCACAGAGTCTGTCGATCAATCCCAAATAATATTCATTAGGAAAATTGCTGCCGAGTTTCAAAATGAATGGCCAGCAGCAATGTAGTAAATGGGGGTGTGCCGTTAAACCTTTGCAGCCTCTGCCTCGATACTCACTGAAATTGCTCTTACCTGAACATGGCTATCAGGAGGTTCATAAGGAGAACATTGGTGACTAGCAGGAAGATGACCAGCAGAAGTATGACGAGCCAGTTGGCATAGCTGTTGGGACATGAGGGCGAGTTCTGCAGAATCTGCAGTGGGTTAAATGTACAGTTCCTGGGATACATTCGTGATGCTGCAAGAGAAGATGGGGAAATGAGAGTTTTGACAAATCCTGGTATTGATTACTCAAATGAGATTTAATCTTGTGGGCATATAAACTGCAGCTTAATTTTGTTCTGACTATGTTGTAATCATTAAAAGCTTAGACCCAAAATTGTGGTAGTATTTTTGTAGTGCCCTTGTTGACGGCTAGCAGGACAGGTGTACTGACAAGGCTGTAACTGGCTGGCTAGCGTGTTCCTCCACATACTTGTGTCTTCACAGTCCTCGTGCTGGTACATGGGTCAAAGGAGAAAACTCAGTGAAAGCTGAGAGTGGGGTTCTCATTCGAAATTTGAACTGCTTTGTACATCTGAGCTTGCAGTCAAGGTTAACAAGAATGGTTCTACTGCATCAGACTAGAGGTCTAGCCCTGTATCCTGCCTCCAGATATGAATTAAATCCACACATGCAGAGAAGTGTGATGGTATTTACTTTTTTGTTCTCCGTTTTTCACTAGTAATTCTTTTCCCCACTGCCATATTGCTTAGAGCACACAGTTCTGTCAAAGCTCACCACAGCTGGTACTGCCTTCGACAAGAGCATTACCTTGTTTTCACCTACATTTGACTTTCATTTGATGATTCAGCACTTGTGAGGGTCCTCTGGAACTCTTAGGTGTCAGCTTTAGTCTTTACTGCTCAGTAATGTTTTGTCAGCAGATTTTTGTCCCCCTCATTACCCATTGCCTTTTCCATATGTTTCATAAAGATGTTAAACAGAATAAACCCCAGAGGCCCCAGGACAAATTACTCCTTTCTGGAAGTTACCCGTGTAATTAATTTTTTTTTTTTTCCCCTCTGTCTTTTAACCAGTGATTTATCCAAGTGAAGACACCCTCTGAAGTCTCAATGGAGAGAAACCCACATTTCCAGGGAATGCTACATCTGACCTATTTCCAAATGAGATGAATCCTATTCGAGAAATACTTGTTTCTCTCCCATTACTTTAATGGAAATACGAGTGCCCGCTTGTGCTGCGCATGCCACACTGTAGGCATTTAAAGTTAAGTGAGATTAATCACTCCCCTTCTCTCTTGTCTCATTCAGCCTCTTTTGGCTTTTCTATGACAAATGCTTTTTCTTATTAAGCAGAGTGAATATGAAAGAATGCTCACTAGTTTGCTTCTATGGGATTTTTTTTGTTCTGTCTATATCACCAAGTTTGAATCCTACCTCAATATTGCCACTGACATTTAGGACTGTTATTCTGGCTAAATGCTGTGGCATTATTTCAGACTTCTTTGGGAGATGACCTGTTCTGTATTTTATCTGCTTACTGATCAGAAATGTTGCCTTTGAACTTTTGTATCCTAGAATTTCTGTGTCCTGTGATCATTTTTATGTTGTCTTGTTTGTAATGTTGCACATAGGGAATTACTAGCTTTATTTGATTTGGGCAGCTTTACCTCCAGAGTCAATATATGTTCTAGAGGAATATTTATTCTAAAACATAAGTGTTTGCTTATGGGCAGAGCTGTACAGCTCCAACAGTGTCACATTAAGCTACTGCCAAATTCGATGGAGAAGCTATTATTTCAGTTCACACAGGGTTATCTGGGTCTAGGTTAAACAGGACAGAAATGGGTGGAAGGGAAAGAAGGTATGCCAGCCTTCAGCGCTGCAAAGCCTTGGATGATTATTTCACACAGCTCATCTAAATAGTGCCAACCCTCATGCTCTGATGTGATCTCACAATGTACATGATCTGTATTTGCCCTGCAGAACAAAGATTTAAAAGAAAAAAGAGAGAGAGAGAGAATAGTGGGAAGGAATTCCATGCTCTAATCAAAAATGTGCATTCAAAACTGGCCAAGTTAGGGGGAAAAGAAATTTCCTCACTGTCTATTTCATCCAGTGGAATCTGGCCAAATATCTGAAGGTAGGGACGATAAAGCACCCTTCTGAATATCCACTCCACTCGGCCGTCGTTGGGATGAAGCAGAGCTTGAGTTGTCACCCCGTAGGCGATGAGCCACACACTCAAGAAGAATAGGAAGAAGAAAACATCTTTCATCTAAAAAAGACAGGGGAAGGGGAGAAAGGGAGGAGAGGTGACTGTAATAGCATAGTCAAAGAACAGCAGTCTTTCTACATGAAAACACCTCAAATAATTCTGCTTCTTCACTAGCTTGTTTAGGTTAAAGGAGGTGGAATAGGATACAGTTCCACACACTGAATTCCTCTCTTGATCTTGCTGTTATCGTATTGTTCTTGGCCTGTAATCATCATTTTTCTTTGATAGCTCATCTAGATAAAGGCATGTTATAAATTAAAACCTTGCTTTTCGAATCATCTAACATTTAAAAATGAAGAACATATAATCTTTAAGTGAATCTGATTGTACCTTTTATATGCAGATTTTCTGTGAGATCTGCTTTCCTGTGAATTACAAAGGTTGTGCTGCAGCAGCGGATCCTGGTAACTGCTCACTGGTGAATACCGAGCAGGCATCAAAGGCTGCAAAGATCAGGTAGCTTCTGCTTTGGGCTTTCAAGCTAAGTAATGCAGCTGAGGGATTGTTTTCAGGACTCCCTGCTTTTAAACACCGTGTTTCTCTATAGAAGCAGAAGTAATTGAATCCTAAAACACTTACTTAAAAAAAAAAAAAAATCTAATACATAGTTTGAGTGCAATAATTTTTCCCTGGTGGAAGAGGAACACTTCATCCTTTTCCCATCTAATCTGACAGAGTTCATTAGGGACTGTACATTTGTTTCAATTAGATTATTGGGTAGGGCATTTATCCAAAAGCAAAGGCATTTCAGACCTCCAGGATGTTACTTAGAGTTCTATCAAGAAACGAGGTATCGAAGCCAGGCAAGACATAGCTGATGTCTCTCTGACTTCCACCACTCTGTTTTGTTTTCTGGATGGTTTAAAATTTAGCAGTGCTGCAGGACTGTGATGCTGTCACAGTTGAGAGAGCACTTTTTTCCCCAGCCTGCAGCCTCTCTGAGAACTGCCATTATAGCACCTTCCAGACTTGGTTCAGCAATTCTGTAGCAAGGTTAAAAAGGAGAAGGACGGTAAGAGACAATCTTGGATTGCTTCTCTGTTTAAATAGGGGAAATGATCTTGCCTGAACCCACTTGATGAACCTTTCAAAAAGGTATCATCTGCTGAAGTAACTTTCACTGTTCCTTCATTTGATGTAAGGTTCCACACTGACCTACCAAAGCTAGGGTGTGTGTTGGCCTGGATGGGGGCAAGATCACAGAATGGTAGGGGTTGGAAGAGAATCGAGTCCAAACCCCCTGCTAGTGAAGGATCACCCAGGGCAGGCCACACAGGAACAGATCCAGGTGGGTCTTGAAAGTCTCCAGAGAAGGAGGTTCCGCAGCCTCTCTGGGCAGCCTCATGAAGAGTCAGTGAAGAAATTTTTCCTTGTGTTGATAAAAGGTTCCAGCTCACAGTTTTGTCTGGGCTGCTTTTATGTTCTCAATTGCATCTTCTTCATCTGTTTGTTACCTCATGTCTATTATGTTGGCAACTGAAGTCAGATCCCTGTATTTGTTCAAGGCTGTGGTTTAGCTTGGTATGCAGCAAGGGAGGGTTAGAGCTGTAGCTCTGCCTTGTTCTCTTACAATAAAACCCTGCTAATGCTGTAAGCTAGATAATGTTCAAGAACAAATATTTATTTGCCATTTACCCTTCCGTTACTCCAGGCAAATGTCATGTTAGAATTCCAGTTATTGCATCTGTAGACAAATCCAAATAGCTCGGTAGTTATGTTTATTCAATGTATAGGCTTGCTTATACTGTAGGGCTTTTACTGAGCCCTGCTGTGAGTCACAAATCAAATATTTGGGGATTCTGTAATAGTACTTGCAATTAGATGAACTCCTATTAATCAGTTACCATGAGTTAATTGGCCTAGAGGATTAACATGCCAAAATAAAAAGCTACTTCAACATACCAGCACATACCCAAGCACAGTAACAATCCTAATGTCTCATTTCCTGCAGGAGGAAAATCTTTTATCAACAATCTTCCAATATATGCTGACAAAGTACTAATATGTTTTCATTGTGACTTGGAGCTACAAAGTACAAGTAAGAATAACTTCTGTGGGAAACTTGTAACTATCCTTTTTCACAGGTTTTGAGGGTTTTTTTTCCCCACACTTTTTGCAAATAACATAAACTATTTCCTTGAGCAGAGCAGAGACATTCAGTAAATGCCCTGCTCTCTGTAAATGGCCTGGCATCTGTCTGATGTCTTTGCTCTGAGTGCACACAGCTTAGGAGGTAGGACAAACAGCAATAAGTCAAAGACACTCTGCTCTTTCTTTGCCAGATCTGAGGATAAATCATTAGGTAAGGTACAAGGATTAGTAAATTAGGACCAATTATAGAGCTCTTTGGAAGGATTTATTTCAAACTTATTGCATCTAATACTCATGATAAATAAGGGGATATATGCAAAATGACAAGCCTTAAAAATCCAAAAATAAAGATAGATTATAAACTTATTTCTTTACTAAAGAGAAAATTTCCGACACCATTTTTTAGGAAGCACAAGTATTTCTCTGAGAGAGGCTTCACGCTTACCATCCTTTCCACAATTATGATCTTTGGTCCAAGTTGTTTGTGAATTGCAAAAATATGTATAAGTCTAAGTGTAAACACCATAAAATCAATGGCAAGTATCGTGCGTCCAGCCTGGAAAGTCGAGTTCAGCATCCTGTAGAACACACAAAATGGAATATCAGCTCTTTGCAAGTGCTGCTGAGAAGTATCTTCTCAAATATTGCACTCAGTTTCTGGGCACAGCCTGGTTAGGAAAAGGCACTTTATGTTGAGTAAAAGCGATTACCAAAAACAACAGAAAAAGAGCAGAACTTTTCTGTACATGTGTTTGAATAGAGCAGTATGTCTTTTTGTGGTCTCTGGAGCAACTTCTGTGATGCCAGAGAATTTTGGAGGCATTTATTGCAGAAACATGTCTCAAAGCTTGTAAAAGTAAATGTCAGAGCCTGTCCTAACGTGTGTGTGACCTTGCTACTGATGCTTCCATGCAACAGATACATACCTGCAGCTTACTCCAATTATGAAGAGGAAGATGGTCACCATATCACATTTATTCCAGTTATCCTCCACATACATTTTAAATTTTTTCATTAAATTTGTGTCTTCATCTGTATAGAAACTCTGAAGAAGAGAAATAATCACTACTGATCTGTTACCAGTTTCACTATTTCACTGGGAGTTTTAATATAATTTCTGTTTCCTTTTTCTCTTTCATTGCAAAGAGCAAAACTAAATTCCTAGTGTAATGGGAGAAAAAGCTTGATAACAAGCTCGGTTTACCGTCCTAAACCACAGAAGTTGGATGAAAAAGAAAAAAATGCCATCTTTTTCTTCTTGGGATATCAGCCTTAAGAATTTTTGAGACCTGATGTAAGATTTTGTCAGCACTTGGACTGTTAATAAAAGAACTTCCAGTCAAAGTTCAGTTTCTAGATGCTGTTATTTTGTTTAGATCTGAACAGATCTGGCATTTGTGTACCGGAGTTGTCAGTGAGAGCACATTTGGTTTTCTAGGCAAAGAGTTGGTTTCTTAATTGGGTTTTAGCCTGGCATTCTTCTTGTTTTATACATGTATAATGAAGCTTTCTTTGATCCAAATATCTTCCATGTCCTGCTCTGGTTATGGCCTGGCTGCATAATTTCAAATAAATTGTAACAAACTGGGGTCCCCTTCACTGTCCCTGTTGCTTAAATAATGAGCACCTATTTGTTCTTCCTGAGTACATATTTATAACTGCTTTTTATGTGCCTAAAGAGGAGAGCTTTATGCACCCTCGGTTGGCAACACACTGGCACCATTGTTCTCACATTGTTTCAGTTGTTGAGCTGAGGATGTTCCAAAACCAGTAACTGGGAGAGTAATGGAGAATGTCTTTTTGTTTGTTTCTTTATTTGTTTTAGAAAAGCCAACTAAAAAGAGATCTGAGTTGAGCATTATTTTAGGATAAACACAAATATCCTGAATTAATTTATTTGGGTTTCTTTAAACAGTCCCTAGCAAGGAAGAATTCCTTAAAAGGATGTAGAGTTGTCTGCTGTGTTTTCAGGTGGAAATATAATTTCCATTCTCTGTTGTAGGAGGGCCTAGTTCTAGGGAGTGAAATCAGAGAGACCCTTTGCAAAGTGAGGGGCACCTGGATCTTAGCAGCCCACTTGACTTGGCTGCGGCTGGAGCAGGAGGGAGGAATACAGGTGGAGGTACAGGTTTATAAGGTGGAGGAAGAGCCTCCTCTGAGAGAAAGAGGTGGAGTGTTTTGGATAAGGTAAGTTCTGTGTTGCTCTTCTAGGCAGAACTTCACCTGACATTTCAAATGTTCAAGCTTTTACAGTTATACAGGTTGTAAATCTACTCAAAATACTGCTTCTGGTTTTACTGTGTGTTGTAGGTTACTGACCTGTCGGATTTCTTCCAAGACCAGTGTAAAAACCCAGAAGTAAAGTATAATTTCTTTAGCAGATGGACCCTCGGGTGGAGGTGGTTTAAAGTCCAGTAAAATGACATAAGTAAATAGAAATAGAAAAGCGAAGTACATTATCACATTCCCCATAAATACGGTTACAGGGGCACTCCAGAATTTTCTCCACCGAGTAAACATGTATGTCGCCCACGCTGTGTTTTCAGATGGGTTCTGCATTTCCAATTTACCATTTCCTCTGCAAAACAAAAAGAATATAGGCTTGGTGATGATTTCCTAGAACTAGTTCATGGGAATAGGCTCAGTATTATTCTATGTAAAGCTTCTTGTAACACAGTAAGGCAGGCGGACGGTGGGGGTGGCAAGGAGGGAGGCTGTAGAAGTCAGAGCAATCACATTACTGTAGCAGAAATATTTCAAGTCAGAAAGAAGGTTTGGAAAAGCCAAGTCACATCAGGTGCATATTCCTGTTATTTCAGTTTTGTTGCATTTATTTGTTTTGTAAATTCATTGCGTTCCTCCTGCATGTGGTACAAACACTGAGCAAATGCACAAGGAGAGGGGGAAGTGGGCTAATTGCTCTTCATCATTCTAAATAACAGCACAGAAAAGCAAAGGCCAATGTAGTTTGCAAGTCAGTTCTTAATTACTTTGGCCTTAAAAATTTCTTCCAGTCTTTGCATGCCGAAGTCCTTGTTGTTGCTGGGACTTTAAGCAATTCCACCTTCTGACCTGGGCTCAAAAGTGCTGGATAATACCAAGCGTGTGTTTCTTGACTAGCCTCGAGAGAGCCACCAAAGGAATACCGCAGTCCTTTACACAGCTGTAAGTGCTGGCATCTTGCCCTTTACGATTAAATTAGAGTAAATTTCAGGGAAAAAAACAGTAATATAGGAGCATTTTAGCCAAAAAAAGAAATAAATTTACCTTATGAATTATTTATGAAGGTAATCTTTGACTACTGTGGAATTAAGCAATTGTTTTGGTAACTGAAGGGAAATTTGACCTGTACCTTTAGAGTTGTTTTTGCTGTGTTTTGGAATATGAAGTGCTATCTATTGGCACTGGAAGTTACCCTGTGCAGAAAACGCAAGTTCCCTTGTATCTGACAGCAAGCTGAACTTAGTGTAAGGTTTTGTTTCCACAGGAATTGCTCTCCTGTGTAAGTTGGGGATGTTATTGGGGCTTTAAGTTTGTGACTTGGACTCTGAAAGGTGTGATCTTCAACACTAAGTTATGTTTTCTGTTTCACCTCACGAAAAATAAACGAGTCCTCTCTGGATTTTAATTTCCCATGGCATTCTTGCTAATTATTAAATACATTTGTTACAAGGAGAAGTTTCTCCTCACAGCTGGGCTTTTCTATGTGCCTGATTCTGTAGTACCTCTCAATTTATGACATCATAAGTTAGATTCCCATGGTAACAGGCTAATATCCTAAACAGACAATTGCTGCTTCACTGTAAGATGGTGAAATAGATCTGTGAGGGAGAGACCCTCTTATTAAAAGAAATTGCTAAGTTAATAGTAATTGGAATGCACAATGTAACGACCAAACCACTCTTCACTTGGGATATGGGAGCGCTTTATGACATTGGTTACAAACTGCTCCCAAGAGGCAGATGCTTTTACACCTATCTGTTAGGTTTGGGAAGGGAAAAAGAACAATTATTGATTTTCTCCAATATACTGGTAGCTAAATGCCAGGGGTAAAAATAGAATCTAGTAACTCTGACTCGGCACCTCATACTGTGGGCGATGCTTCTTTGCTACTGTTGTTCACATATTTCTGAAGTTCTCTTTAGAGCGTTGAAAAGCACACACAATACAAGTGGCTATTTAGCACTATTTAGCCATTGAGAGGACTTTGTGCTAATGAAAACGCTAGCTATCCTGACTTAAGCCCTTGTGACCTCCCAGGTTTTGGTGTGCAGCAGAGGTATAGGGTGGGATTCAGAAGTTCAGAATTGCAGATCTATGAGTGATCACAAGGAACTGACAAAAACTTTGTGCTCAGGTACCCATTGGTGTTACTCTCCCTCTAACTCATAGTTTGTTGGTTTACTTCAGGTTTCTCATGGCCTGTCTTTTAAACTATAAATGAAGGGCGCTAATATGGTGGGAAGCTGACAATATAAAACTCTCAGGTACTGATCTCTTCAAGTACTTGTGTTGCTGCCTTTGTAGGAAAGTATGTAGTGATGGACTCAAACAATGTAAGGTTTTGCTGAGAACCTTCTTCCTGTTCAGCAATCTTATAGACATTTAGCTCCTAAATCCAATGTATAGCAGCCATCATGAGCCAAAGGGAACCTCGTGAAGTGCCCTCTGATTCCCTGGGTGTTGTGCAGATTCCAAGTAAAGCTGTGTCTCCTTGAAACAGTGACAGATCCCTTTTTATTTGCTATATTCCTTTTAGAGAGCAACAACATCAGGAATCAAAGGGCACAGCACTTTCTGACCACTAATGACTTATTTAGTCCTTCAGCTGCTCCTTAGAGCCTTAGCTGGTCACTAATCCATGAGAAGCATTCTGTTCTTTGAATGTTGTCACAGAAGTTACATTAACTAATGGTTTTAAACTTACCCGTCCTCTTCCTTGGGAAAAAAGAGAGTCCTCTCCGTATCTAAACTCTCCAGCTCTCTAAATGGCTCTGGCTCATTCTTTGATTGTTTTTCCTCACTGTAAGGAAATAAACTCATTAGTTGAAAGGTGATGGGTAGCAATTTTTCACTACCAAATTTGCACTCATAGAGAATGTACTTCCGTTGGACTTGCTCCACCGAGCAGCTCTCAATGCACAATCCTTGCCTCTGCAAATTCCCTTTGTAAGGAGAAGGCTGACATCAGCCACAAGATTCCAAGAAGTGGTAATTGGCATGCTTCACAAAAGTGGAGCAGGATGCTTGATTTCCTCAAATTACTTAGGATTCAGGCAGAAATAAACCCCTCAGTCAGTCCTAGATGACAGTACCCCAGTGCTCCGCTCCTGCTTGCTCTTAGTAGCAATTTGGAGTGGAAATGCCAGATGCAGTAGGGAACGTGGTGTCAGCTCTTGCGTTTCCAGGGAAAGGAGGCAAAAAAAATGTCCTCAATGGAACACATTTGGAAAGGCTCACTTTATGAATCAGAGTTTAAACCTTTCCATGAAAACTTTGCCAAAACTTCACATTAAATTACTTGCCTCTGTGAATCTGGCAGCTGCTCTGACAAGAAGATCATCATTAGCGATACTGGCAACAGGAAAGCCTTAAGTCAGCAGCACCAAAAAAGTTTCCCTCTTGCTTTTTGAAGTAGTTTAACAGTTAAGAAACATGTATTTCTTAATAGCATGTCTTTCTGTAATGCCAATTCTGTCAATTTGTGTATGATTCTCACAATATTAGGAGGCTTTCTTATAGTTTCAGTTCCTGGAATCTTATAACTGCCTCAGCATCTTGGCTCCTTTTTTATTTCTTCTTTTTTTTTTTCCCTTCCCATTCTTTTTGTTTTGTTTTAAGAAAACCTAAGATTCTAGCCACCTTCACTCTGGCAAAAAGCTGAAAACTATGAACTCCACAGCTATGCCTGCACTGGACTAACAAAGTGATGTCATGAATTTGAAAATCTTAATTGATTTCATGTCACTCCTGTGTTTTTAAGCTTGACTTATCAGCCACAAGCCTTGATAACCATAATACTGCTTTAAGACGGCTGTTTTTCTAGGTAACATGCTGAGGTTTGAACCAGGCATCTCCAAATTTAGCAATAGATGGCGCTACACCTGGAGCTGTCAGAATTCCACAGGCTTTTTCTGTGGGCTGTGCAAAATAGAAGGGATCTCTGTGAAACTGTGGC
The DNA here is from genome assembly GCA_033439905.1 of Ceryle rudis. Classification (NCBI taxonomy): domain Eukaryota; kingdom Metazoa; phylum Chordata; class Aves; order Coraciiformes; family Cerylidae; genus Ceryle; species Ceryle rudis. Next base: position 12,172 of record JAAGNO010011210.1, read on the forward strand.
ATTGATTTTTTTAAGTCTTAGAACAGGCACTAGCACAGGACACCCAAATCACCCAGTCCCATAGAAAACTGATTTGGTTATTAACAGTGGTGCAGTCCTTCTGGTGATGCTCTGAAGCAATATTACTGGGGTTATCACTTAAATGAGAAAATTTAAGTCTGGATATTATTTATGGCTTATTTTTCATCTCTTGCTTATCTCTTCCACCCACATAGTTATGTTTGTACCTGAATGCTATTAGGTTTGTGTATATTAGGAAAGGACACCAGAATCCACAGATTAACTTCAGGATCTGTGTGTTTGTGGACATGTCTCCCCACCATATTTTTGTCAGGAAGGCCTGGAAGTCAAGAAAACAAGAGATGGTTTTAAGATCGTGAAAACATATGTGCAAGATGAAGTGCAGCTATGTTCTCTGGCTCCTAAGATGGTGAATGCTCTGGAAGTGTAAGGACCAGGCACAGCGTCAGAGTAAATGGGTGCTCTGCGTGTCCTTCTGCAGATGTTTGGTGTGTAAAGAGTTATGAAGTGGACCATGGAAAGCATAGCAAGTTAAGTGGAATTAAGCAACATCTGTAGTACTAGGAAAGTGGAAGTCGGGCATGGGAAGCTAATAGCACCATCAGTCTTAATTTAGCCTTGTGTATGTGGAGACAACCCAGGTTGTGAGGGCAAAGATGAATAGTAATTTGATTTAACTTTTATCAGTGAGCACTTCCTTGCATCTGACCAAGAAGTTACCTCACGTCTTGGAGCTGCTTCATTATGCCTCGGGCAGATTTAAAGTGCTTTCTGATGCTTCTCTGTGAGCAAGGAAGGATGAAAAAGCACAGGATGGAATAAAGGCTAAACCTTTTCCTCAGCACACTGGTCTGTGGGCCAATTGGACGAAAGGGAGATCTGTGTTGGTTTGTCAAGGATGCAATCTAATGTCACCTTCGTATGGTGCTAAGGAGAGGAGGGCAGAGTCCCCTCTCTGAAGAAAGTCTCTTAGAGGAATACATTTCATGGGGTTCAGTTGCTGGGCTATTCTTTTTTGTGTCCAACATCACGCTTAAAGGCCCTGGGGGTAGAGGTGGTGAGGAAAGAGTCTGTAAAACTTACCTGGACACCGTCATGTGCAAAGAAGGACTTTGCATCTGCTTCTGTAGCCAGCTGAAGACAGGTGGTTTTGCTCCAGTACTGATTTTTCCTCACCAACAGAGCAAATGCTCTCTCCTCGCTGTTGTGGTAGCATTCACTGAACAGTTCTGCCAAATGAAGGAAACGTAGAAAAAGCGATTTTAAGGCAAGAGAGCGATGTGCGCAGGGGAGAGGATGGTGGCAGCAAAGCCTGAGCACTGCCAGATGCTCTGTGCTGCACCAGTCTTCTGCAAGGCTGACGTAGTTGAAAAGAGCTTGAGAGAGCTCAGAGGATGCAGGAGAGAGAGGGGAACAGTGCTGGACACAAGGATAACTCGCTATGGCTGTGTATGTGTGTTCTAGTGGGGAAAAAAATTGCTGTCCTTTTAAAATTCCCATTATTTGCAGAAAGGTACAGAGTAAATCTCTCAGCAGCTCCCTCTACCCCTACCTTCGTGCTCTCTTCTCAGCCTGAGGCTTCTAACAGGTTTGGTTTGTTTGGGATTTTTTGTTTGGGGTTTTTTTTTTCCCCCTACTGTTTGATCTGACTCCTCAGATCAAATTTTTCTTTCTCAGTTCTAGAGACAGCATAAGAAACTTCTTGGAAACATGTCAGTATTTGTCATAGCCCCTCATTCTGTAGCTGCCTCATGTGGAGCTTTAGGCAATATCAAACAAAACTGTATCTCTCAAGTGATCCTGACACACTTTGAAGGATGAGTTGCCATGCTGCCCCCACTCTCCTGAAGAGACTAAACAAAAGGAGCAGCTCAGATTTGGCTTGTAGTCAACAAATCCTTGGGTTTAAGGCATAGCTTTTTGATGTAAAATAATATTAGACTTGGTAGAGCGTCATGGTCTAGTTCTGTTTCCAATGGAGCTTGTCCTGGAGCTCAGAAACTAGGATAAACAGTCCCCAAGTCAAGGTTTTCTCCTTAGAAAGACCTGACTTACTGTGTCTGGCTTATTCTGTTGCTTCCCTTGATTATCTGGGTACCTTTCATGGGCCAGCCCACACCTTGTCATAGCACTGTGAGGGCTGGGGAAAGGATCAAGTTCACTTAAAATAAGCTGATGTATGGACTTTCTGCAGTTGACATGGTAGTTATCATTCTTAAAGAATGTTTGCCCTATTTAATATCGACAGTGTTACCCGGGCCAGAAGTTAACAGTGAGGATCTGCTCTAATCCTTGCAAAACCAAGGAGCCAACTTTAGTGTATTGGATTAGGCCCTGTAATTCCATCACTAAATTACTGCAGCTCTGTGATTCTATGAGAACCTGACTTTTATGTTTTGTAAATAATAATAATGGCCCTGTGAGAAGAGGGGGAAACGTGACCTGAATCCAAGTAATGTAGCAACACCCGCAGCAGCCTCCAGCCGCTTGGTGAGCTGGCTCTACGGGGAGAGCGCCAGGCGGTGTGCGGTGCGCTCTCACAGCAGGGCTATCTGCAGCTACTAGACTGAAGTCAGATCAGTGGACAAACTTCTGTGCAGACATCTGTTTTCAAACCAGGAGAAGGGGAGAGGGCTTGGCACTCCGGCACTGCAGATGCCTGAACGCTTACAGCTCTAGGGAGGGGTGGCTTGTCTGCTACGAAACCAGCCTGAGCCTCCCTGCAGCTTTGCAGCGCCGTTAGCCCTCTTTGTGAGGGAGGTCATCTCAAATCAGCTTTAGCAGTGAAGACAATCCTTAAAACTTGTTGCTCTGGTGGCCCTTACAGAGCAAGCTTGATATTGCAGGAAAAACAGGCTGCTGTGAGCCTTGGTGTTTTGGTTATTATTCTGTTTTAGCTGAGGGAGTTGTGGTCGTTCATCCTGGAGAAGAGAAGGCTCCAGTGAGACCACCTTGTGGCTTTTCAGGACTTCAAGGGGCCTGTCAGAAAGATGGGGACAGACTTTTCAGTGGGTCCTGTTGTGACAGGATAAAGGGTGATGGTTTTAAACTAAAAGAGGGAGATTTAGACTGGAGAGAAGGAAGAATTTTTTCACACTGAGGGTGGTGAGAGCCTGGCCCAGGTTGCCCAGAGAGGTGGTTGATGCCCCATCCCTGGAACCATTCCAGGTGAGGTTGGCTGGGACTCTGAGCAACCTGCTCTGGTTGCAGATGTCTCTGCTCCCTGCAGGGGGGTTGGACTAGACCCTTGGAGGTTCCTCCCAACCCAAAACATTCTCTGATCTTGCTCATCACTGTAACATACCTTGTAGTAGTATCAGACACAAAGTAACAACGTGCAACAGGAGAGTAATTTCTTCCATGCATCCCAGGGAACACTGTCTCAGACCACTGATTTTTTTCTAAATGATTATTTTTCAAGTCCTCCTTCCATGATACTTGAGTATTTCGGGCTGCCTGTGCTGCAAGGCTGTTAAATTATTCATGATAGTTGACCTTTTACAACTGAAACAGTATTTTCTTCACATGCTTGCCTTCCAGTGGCAACTACTTGAATTTTTTATGCTCTTAAAAAGTGCTGTTACTTACCAATAGCCAGCTGCTCATATTTGGCCTCTTTCATTATCCGTGCTACTTCAGTCTCTGTCTCCAGGCGGGACATCTCTCTAAGGATCTTGCAAGCTGCCAGAGCTGAAGCTACACCCTCCTGACCCTGTAGAATTGAAAGGGGTGATGCTGTTACCATATACTGGAAGTTGTTTCTGAACTGGGGAGCGCTCACTAAGGAACACATCTAACAACAATAAAAAAAAAATGGCCAAAACTCTGGCCCAACCCCACTGCTCCAGCAGGGTCACCCAGAGCAGGGGGCCCAGGATCGCAGTGTCCAGACAGGTTTGGAATCTCTCCAGAGAAGGAGACTCCACAACCTCTCTGGGCAGCCTGGGCCAGGCTCTGCCACCCTCACAGCAAAGAAGTTTTCCCTCCTATTCAGATGGAACCTCTTGGGTTCCAGTTTGTGCCCACTGCCCCTTGTCCTGTCACTGGGCACCACTGACAAGAATGTGGCCTCATCCTCTTGCCCCTCTGGAGGTCCTTTAGCTATTGATCAGATCCCCTCTCAGTCTTCTCTTCTCCAGCTGAACAGCCCCAGGGCTGTTGGCACAGAGATATTCCCGTCCCCTCAGCATCTTTGTAGCCTCCACTGGACTCTCTCCAGTAGTTCCCTGTCTCTCTTGAAATGGGGAGCCCAGCACTGGACACACTACTCCAGATGTGGTCTCACTAGAGCAGAGAAGAGGGGGAGGAGAACCTCCCTCAACCTCATGGTTCCACTCATTCTTCTGAGAATTGAAACCAACATATTGGTAGTTCTTGTGCCTTATAAAGCTGGAGACTTCTGGATCTGATTGACCTTTAGAGAGGCCTGATGTGGGGTAGCAGTCAAAGACTGAGAGGAGAAAAATGCATTATGGAAACGGAGCAAAACAGTCTTACAGCGCCAAGACACCTTGGACGTGGCTGTGCTGAGACCCTGCGTGAGGAGGTATGGGAGAGGAGGCAGCACAGCTGGCAGAGCACAGCGGTGGCACACAGCAGAGAAACGTGCCTCTGGTAGCAGTGCTGCCCGGAGACGGGGCCC
>JAAGNO010011210.1:16934-36983 GCA_033439905.1 Ceryle rudis
CCCGGAGACGGGGCCCGGCAAGGTGCCGATGTGTCCGCACGCACGCGCCCGCTCCCGGCGAGGGGCCGTGCCGCAGCGCAGCCCTCCCCGTGCCCCCCCAGCCAGGTGCAGCAGCGTCCGGAAGCTCAGGGATGGAGCCCGATAGCTGTGGCTGGCTCTGGAGGGGGAGGGAAGCTCTGGCATCGTGCTCCAGATGCACAAAACAGGGCCTCGGTTGTGGAGGATTGTAGAACAGGCGCCAATTATGCCAGCGTGAAGCTCGGCCTTTGAGAGAGTGATGCTGTTGTTCCCGAGGAAGGCAGCACGTGAGCTGAAGATGCTCCATCGCAACGTCTTCTCTCGTGCTAGAACCCAAACAATCGGCTTACTGTTGAAGGAACAAAACCCGAGGCTGAGCACGGGGAGTCGCCAGCAGTGAGGAGGAGGGGGGCTGGTGCTGCATCTGAAGCTAACTAGCAGGGGTTTGGGCTCTGATGATTTACACCAGCTCTGCCCTCCTGCTCTGCCAGGCCTTCTGGCCCCTGCTGGCGTAAACCACGTGGAGATGGAAGGGCCTCTAAATGCCACGTCTCGTATTTTAGAAACAAACCAATCTGTCAGCTGGAAGGCTGAGCAGAAACCATCTCTCATACTTGAATATATGCCAATGTTTCACCTACAGCTCAAAAAGAAGCAGCTTACCATAGCCCAAAAATAGTTTGCCATCTTGTGCCTGTATTGAAGTACTGCCCACACAAACAAATCCCTCCAAGGATTTTCACTTTTCTGGTTCATATCCAAGGGCCCAGGTAATCGCTTTGTGTTCATTTTGTCCTGAAATATAGTTTGCAGAAATTAAAAACCTGCTTTGTAGTCTCATTCCACGCAAATGACATGATCTAAGCTGCTCTTGGCCTTGCAAGATACTTTATATTCTTTTTACTTTTTCTTTTCTGTAGGACTGGGAGGTAATTAGTTCATTCTGCACTGAATCAAAGGACCCTTGTGTCCCTGACAGAACTCAATATGTGTGAGAATGTTCTGGATGAAACCGTGACTCCACTGAAGTCAACGGTAAAGCTCTCATTGGCTTTATTAAGTCCAGGGTTTCACCGCTGGTGTGTAATATCATACAGAACAAACCTGTGATTAGCTAATCTGAGCTTGTCTTCAGTTATATTGGATTCTGCTCAGCTGCCACCCCGGACATGGGTTCAGAGAAGAGGGAACAAAAGGCATTTTATTTCAAGAGAAAGAAATCTCGCCAAGGTCCTGTACAGGACAAGAATAAAGTATGTCAATACCCTCTTTTTAGCCTTTCCTTTGAGAAATCTTTCCCTTATGCAGGGAATATTTTAGGTAGAACACAGCTTATTCCTTTAGTTTTTGATCAAAAACTCTCTAGAGGAAGTACAACAACTTAGGTCAAGTTCTGAGTTAGAATTATATTTAAAAACTGCCTTTATCTCTATGGTGTTAATTAGAGGCAGCCAGAGTGGGGTTTGTTTGGTTTTTTTTAATAACACAAGTTTTTGTGAGAACATTTTTTTTTAACCACTTAAACTATGGGATTCTGTTCAAATTTATTTTAATGGCATTTTGGGGGAGTGTTGGTGGTGTTCAGTTTGTAGTGAGCTATTTAATCACCTGAATGGCACTGAAAACCTTGCAAGAGACAAAGATATTCTAAAAGTCTCATCGCCTGCTTGTTTTTCTCCTAGAAAATACTGTTTTTCAAGTACTTCTGCTGGAAGTTCTGTACAAGAAATGCAGGCTGCTATTTTCATGTCTAATTACTCCTTAGTAAATGTAAATCTGTCTCTTCATATTCCCCATATATCTTTCACTGAATCTGTTCTTACACATATGAGGCTTTTAAGCTCAACAAACTGTTCTCCATGTGCTAGAATGAGGAAATGGTCTGTGGCAGCTGGGCTAGAGGAGTGTGAGATGCGGGGCCTCTGCAGATCCTGAAACCGAGGCCGTATCTTAGCACTGGTTCGAGGGACAGTAAAACCTTCAATAAAACCCCACCTGCAGAGAGGGAGGAAGAGGAATTGCAGCCTATCTTAGAAATACCTTTATTTGCCTTTTTAATTTTGATCTTAAAAAGATTAAACCATTTTAGCTGTAATAATAATGAGCTGAAGAACGGAATGAGAAACTCAAGTAACTCTTTCTCTCATTTTCCCTTTCCTACCCTGTCCCGCCCCCCAGAAACTAGACAGAGTTAAAATTTTTCAAATTCTCAATTGGAGGGGTGCAGGGCTATGATGGAAAGTTGTAACTCACGGATTTCTTCTTGCCTCCATGTCCGAGGTCTTGATAGAAACCCTTGCATGCATCATGGAGAAAATCCTTGAGAACTCTAGAAACCTCACTGAGAGTGAAGAGTGGGCAGACCTCCTGCTGCTTCTTGAGCTGTTGACCTGCCAAGGTCAGCTTGCTTTCTTCATGTTTCTTAAGCAGAAGTTCATAGAGGAGACATTTCTGAGAAATGGAACAGTAGAGTCTCTGCAGACGACTATATGTCAGGAATTCGGACATGTTAGCCCCATTGTCAATAAATAACTTTACGAATTCCGGTTTGTCATTGACCAGAGCATCCATCAGCACTTCCTCCAGGTCACAGGACTAGATTGATGAAGGGAGAAAAAGAGACATTTTTGGGGGTATTCACAGATGGATGAGGGGACAGGTAAGATTTAACATGAGAATTTGCACATTTTGTCTTCCTCTGGGTCAGCAGTGGATACAGTTTGAAAAAGAGGTAGAACTCTCTTCATTTCTCTGTGACAAAATGTCTATGGAAGCGTTTATGTTAAAGCAAAGAGCATGCTGTAGGAGCTGTGGTGATGTTAGGTACCCACCACACAGGTTACTGGAAACAGTGACCTTCCTGCCATCTTCCAACAGTAATATCTGCACGCTGCTTTTGCTTTGTAAGCTCAGGTTTGTTTCCTTTAAAAGTCTCTACAGAAGGGAGGGGAAAGATTCTTGCCCCAAAAGAGCTCAAGAAAGAGACTTTGACCATTGAATCATTCCTCTGTCTTTAGTCATTATCATATAGGGAACTAGGAAGACAAGCAGCCTAAGGAAGGATACTATCACTGCCCAATTTCTTAGCAGAGAATGCAGGCAGCATTAAAAACTGAAGCCTTCTATCAGGATATCCCCACTTCAGTGTTTTCCACACATTGGATTATACACCAGTTGTCCTCTAAGGCAATAAACCCTGCTACCTTCCACTCCACGTCACCATTGAATATTTCGCTCTTGGCTATGTCCACTCTATTCCAGGCCACTGCCAGCTTCAGTTCATCCAGATATTCCTGAGCCTCCTGACTCTGGCTTTTACAGGCTGGCAAAAATAGGAAATGCAAAGAAACTTAGCACTTTACACTTAGTAATTTACACTTTACACTTGTTTATTTTAATACAGGATTGGTAATTTGATTAGCAATACAGGCTCTCCTTCAGCTGTCACAGATCTGTGGGTTACTTAACCAGGAACCTTTCACTGCATATTTTTTTCCCTAACTTAAGAAATACTAATAACTTAAAATATTAATTATTGCTAGCTGAGTTCTCTATTCAATTGTTATGTTTTTGTCTTGCCTCAATTAGCAATAGGAATAGGATGACACACCACACCCCCACACCCCAAATTGAGGCCAACAGAAACAATTAGGTTAACACAAACTGAGATGGGTGGCAGAGCAAGTAATGTCTTCTTTCAGAAGATACAGTGAAGATCATAAAGCCATAGAATCATTCTGGTTGGAAGAGACCAGATCATGAAGTCCACCCACTAACCCAGCACTGCCAGGTCACCACTAAACCATTTCCCTCAGCATCACAGCTGTTTCTTAGAGAAGAAATGGATTGTTTCGGGAACTAAGGCAGTTCAGGTCTACTTGCATTTTTTTGTTTGGTTGGTTTGGTTTAGTTTTGTTTGTGGTTATTTTGTTGGGTGTGTTGGGGTTTTTTTACATGGCTTGTAACTGGAATAACTGTGCCAGTGTATTTCGGTTCTTCTATAACCTCTGCTACTAAGAGAAGCAAGTACTGAAATAAAGAAGCGATTAAAATAGTACTATACAATACCATGAGATGAAAAGGCAAACACTAGTGTAAAGCAAGGTTCCACGAGCTATGCTAATGGCCACAGTTAATCTGTCAATAAGCAATTAGAAGAACTCTGCATCAGAAATGAAATCTGATGCAACTCTGGGAACAATATACATTTATGGCATACAATAAGACAAATACTTTATACTATGCTGTGTTTATTGTTCTTACCTTTTACTAAAGCTTTTAAAATTACTGTGTCTAGTTCTTCTGAACTATCTTGCTCAAAGTTGTGCAGCGTTAGAAGATGTTGGTGTGAAATAATGTTCTGAATCTATTGGGAGTTGCAAAAAAAATTAATTTAGCCATTGTCCTGCTGCTGTTTAATGTCTAAGAGTCCCACGGATATCACCCCAAAACATACATTCTAATTGTTAAGCTGAGGTTTGGCAAGAAGACAAAAATTTTATTAGCTTCCCACATATAAATAAGTCCTAAGGCAAGAAGGGAGTTACTGCCTTCTCCAGAATGCAGGATAGGAGGAACAGAGCTTGAGATCTGGAGAATCAGAGCAGTGCTTTAATTAAAAGATCTTTCCTTAACACACATTCTTATTTGACTCATCCTCAGGCTGTGGCCAGCATACTGCAAGTTTTGGTTTACCTTTTCATGCTTTGACATTTAAGTTTTGCTCTCAGAGTTGTTTATTTAAAAGCATAGGCTCTAAATCTTCTTTGAGTAAAAGCCATTAAATATTGATCTATACAGTATTCTTCCCTTTCCTTCTGCTGCTCTCTTTATTGAGTTTTCTTTCTTGCAGTGCAGCTGCATTGAGACTTTGTGAGCATGTGGCAATATTGCTTTGAGATGCCCTTCCATCCTCTTGTGTTAGTGATCTCGTGAAGTTTTCCCTATGGAATTAATATGTGGAACTTTTAAAGCTAAGGATTATGGCAGGGACTGCAAAGAATAAGCAGTGGGTAGGGTTGAGTGGACTTGGTTTATCTCAGAGGCACACAGTGTTCTTCCACCTTCACATAAAGACAATCTCAAAGTGGTTTTTTGTTTCTTAAACACTTAACCATGGTGGTTCAAGTCCAGCAAGTCTGTCTGAAGACAAAGAATGAGGAAAACTGTGGACCTGTGTTGTCTTTCTTCAAGAACACACATAACTGATAATAGATCGGGTAATTTCTGAACACCCTTCATTCTTTTCAATTTATTCAAGCTTATTCACAACTAGGTTTCCATTTAACAGCTGTAGATCATGAATTAGGTCTTCTGTCACAGCTGCACAAGCTCCACAGCTGTGGACTATAAATAATGTTTCATGCCCTCCAGAAGGACCGCAGGGTTCCTGGGTGCTGGCTGTTACTTAAGGAAGGACAGAGCCCTAAGTGTTCAGCTGAATCTCTAGGACAAAGTAGTTTGCATGATCAACTGAGCACTTGATTTTAATGTTAAAGGGGTGTTCTATGACACTCATCTCAGAGTACTGGAGTACCCAAAATTTATGAGCAGCTTCTTGTCAAACCTGTCCTGAATGGACTTCCAGAATTGTAGGAGAGAGACTGTGAATGTGATGCGTGTAATTATCAAACATGAGCTCACTGTTGCTGTCCAGTGGAGAATGTCCTTCCACAAGAAGCTTTCTGCAGGGAATTTCTCTTTAAATTGTTTTTCAACAGCTTCTGCTGTGACAAGCTGTGGGTCACTCATGAATGCAGCTAGGATGTCAGATGTACCTCCAGACCCTGCTAAGATAAGCCAGGGAGCAGAATTTTCCAAACTGCTGCAAATTCTCTGTAGTTTAAAAAATACATTTTTAGAGTTAGCATATGGAAAGAAAATGTTATTCAAAAGAAGGATTTTTTTTTTTGCAAACTAGGAATAAATGTGTACCTAAAACAGATTAACTATGGAGTCAGTCCAGACTCATCTAAGCTATTAGGATTTTTTTTTGATTCTGTAGCAGTTTGTCAGTGTAGAGGCCCCTGACTATACTTCTTTTCACGACACATCTGCTGAGCAGCTAAGCAACCTAATTTGGACAAACAATGCATAAAACTTCTTTGTCACGGACTTCCTCCCTTTCTCCCCCCCCCGTTTTGTGATTCAGCATAGTCAAGCGCAAAAAGAATACAGAAATTCTGAGCGGGCTCTTCTGTCTGCTAAATCTGGTGATAGCTTCTGAAAATTGGGGGTAACAACTGTTGTAGTCCTTGGTGTGTATTACCCATTGGTATTTAATAAATTGATATTCTAAAGAAGTGCAATCAGTTATCCATTCCCAGCACATGCAAATTTAAGGCAGGTCCAGCCAGTCACCTTTGGCCTCCAAGTCACTTTGTTCTCTAAAACTCTGAAAAGAGGACTTACAGGTTGTGATAGGTTATTTTTTTAATTCTTTTTTTTCAACACCTGAGATACAGAAAACACTGCCATATTTAGCTTCTAGAAGGAAAGCTCAAGAGGTGACACAATCCTAGTTTAAACAGCGAAACCTCTAATAGCAGTGTGTGTTTTAGTCCAACTGACAAAGATACGACGAGATACAGGGACTGGAAACTGAAACTAGAAAACATCACCAGAAATGTGTCGTCATTGTGAAAGAGGTCACCAGCTTGTGTGGCAGTCTCATCACGTGGAAGTGCTGAGCTACGGTTAGATGCCTCTCTAGAGGTACTGTAGTGTTTTGCTTTTCATCTGAGAGTATTATTTAAAAAACATCATGTGGTCATACCAGTAAAAGTACAGTAGAAATCATAGACTACCTGCTGGTAAACAGGTTAAGTTGCAGAACTACTGAGGAAAAAATCAAACCTGATCCTTCGCTGCAGAAGATCCTGGGTTGATAGCATACAGCGCTTCCCTAGTCTTCCACAATGTCCTCTAGCTCGGTGGCACTAGGATGAACTAGTTTCAAATGACATAACTAGCAGACCTGGCCTTGTGCTCCCTCTGGGCTCTGTGATGGAGACAGCTGTCTCGCTGTCGCTGGACAGCAATGAATGATCAATCTTTTTTGTGTGTGATCTCAGGTAATGGCACTTCTATTTTGCTAGATCTGCAGCTGGTTTCTGTGGGTTTATTTTGATTTTGGATTCTTTCTTCCTGCTATGAGCTGGCCCTGGAAGCTTTAATGATCAGCTGGTGCCTATTCAAAAGGAAATATTTCTCCTGAACAAATACTGGCAAATTTAATATTAGCAGAACTAGCTTTTAATGGTATATTGATATGAATTATGACTACATGTGAAGTGCCAATACATGCGTTTGTCTTCCAGCCACATTTTCCATTAATTACTTGGCAACAATTAATTTATTTTTCTAAAGCTGCAAACATCTTCTTACCTGAAGAGTGCCTGGTCCTCCATTTACCAGTAAGCAAAGCACAGGGATCTCAATGCTGCCCGTTCCTGTGAAAGAGATGCTTTAATTTTTAAAAAGTTAACAGCTTTCACAAAACTAATGTGTTTTCACCCACCCCTGGAAAATACTTCTCCTTTCATGTGCTGTTTGGGTACCTACCAGAACGTGAGCCTGGGGAAGGCAGGCGATTGAAGAAGCAAGTGGCAAAAGAAGAGAACACCGCTGTGACCTAGTAGATAGGTCCTAGTCTGGGATTCAGGACAAAGGCACCTTTGCCTCAGTGTCTCATGTGAGTCCTGGCAAACAGTATCATTTTTTCGAGGCTCAGTATACCTCAGACTTGTAATATGGATGTTGGCACTTCTGTATGTCACTGTTGACTTTCTAGGTTATTTATTCACTGCAAGGTGATCAGATAGTGGAGTAATGGAGCTGCATTAGGGTGCAAGATAAGATTGTTAGGTTTTCAGAGAGGCAGCTCCCATTATTTATATTAAGACACAGTCAAAGTAAAAGTTGTCGCTTTGTTCCAGCTGTTCTGCTTGTACAGGAAGGTGTAGTGGGGTCCAAGAGAAAAGCCTGATAAAAGGAGGATTTAAGGAGGAGTCTGTGTAGACCAGCTAGGGTGAGATGAGTTGATAGGAACCATATACTCTCCATTGCTCTGCTTAAAATTTCATTCATCACGGTCTAATGCACTGATTATTAACAACAGAATCTTATGCATTTAAATGAAATGATATTAAATCTTTAATGTGTCATGGCAGCAGGGGAAAAATGATGTAGGCATCCCTGTCCTTAGCAACCCTCCCACAGTGGCCCATTTATTTCTGGCTGCTTTATACTGTACGCTGCACACTATAATCCAAAGGTGACTAAATTGGCCTGAAGGAGCTCAGGCAAAACAGTATCACCACGAGATGAATGGCCCTTTCAGTTGGGAGATAAAAGGCATTTGGTTCATACAAGTTTTTGATGTTTTCCTTTGTAGGTCTCCCAGAGCAGTGTACAGACCACCACTTACTACCTTTTTGGATCTGTTGTGGGATGACTACAGAAATGAAAACCAGATAAAAACCATTCTCAAAACAGGATATGAGGTAGAACTGAGCTGTAGGCAGGGCACGATTGACAAGGTTGAGGTTGGACTCTATGATCTTGAAGGTCTTTTCTTACCTGAGCCATTCTGTGACAAGTAACTTCATTTGTTCTAGTGAATGACAGCATTGCTATAACTCTGTAAGGTGGGTTCTAGTTTGAAGAGTGACCTCTGTGACTACAGGATCCTCAAGATATCTTTTTTGTTCAAATATTCTTCATTTACCATAGATTTAGATAAAATTCAGTGGGGATGGGGTGGTGGTGGTGATTCTGACTTTGTGCTGAGAAGGTAGAAAGTCCTTAATTCCAAAGAATATTCAGCATATCAAAAATTTCCTCTGAATGACTTCTAGGTATTTTTTAAAACAGGGAAATTCTGCCTGACCTTATTAAAGTGGTTTACCTCAGTCAAGTCACACAGCTTTGCTCAGCTTGAATATAAATGAGCTTAAATGAACCACATTGGTTTTCTTTATAGAAGATATCACTCAATTCAGTATGTTCCTATGAAATATTTGTCAAATGAATCAGCACTTTTTTTTTGTCAGAAGATTGTTCCACTGGGACTCATTCAATGAGATTTGGTTTGCAAGCAGAAAGAGGCTGCTTCCTAATTCTCAGCACTGCAACCTCAGCCTACGGCCACAGTCCACCCGTGGTGTCTCCTAGCCGAGTCCTCAGATAAGCACCCTGCTCTCGGGTATGTCTGTGCCACCGCACTCTGGGCTCTGTGATAGAACCTTCCACTGATGCGCACGAGTGCACATAAGTGAGCTCTTCCTTCTGTTTTGGCTGTGTGAGTGTTACAGAAACCGAGGGAAGGTAAAAGTAATGGTATTAGCACTACTAACTGAATTCTTTCCACAGAGAGCAGTAGGAGGCCTGCCCAATACTCATTTCTCAATATAAACAAAGGTCACGTAGATTTAAATGGCTATTAGATGCTACGTTGTTTACCCAAGATAAGATTTTATCCTGAAATAAATATGACTTATAAATGTTTCAGAGGGCTTTGGAACAAGAATTTTCTTCCAGTGTGGGAGCAATTCAAGACCCTGCGTGTGAGCGTGGATAAAAGTATATGACAATGAACATCTATGTCTTAGAGCTGCTGGTTAAGGCATTTAAAGCTGGATTTATTTTCCATTTATTGTGTTTTAAGGCAATTTTAGCTATGCTTTGAAGATTGGCTTTGAGCTATGCAATAAAAGTCAGGAATTCTGGTTCAAAGAGCACCTTAGTTCTGCCTCTTACATAATGACAGATACGTTTACTTGATCTTGCCTACGTAGGTGACTGTCCAGTCTGAGGATTGAACTTGCCTTTGATAAGGCCTGGGGCCCACACCTATCACTGCCATATCAGTACCAGTCAAGTTAGCAAGTTACAGTCTACTTACCCCCATAGCCAGTACGCTGTTCCGAAATGTGTTTTTCCAAGGCCAGACGTAGCTTAGTGGTTCTGTCTGACTCATCCCGTGTTATGTGATCCACCAAAATAAAATGGGAATGGTTGTGGTCCAGGGAATACAGTGGGCCTTGGATATTATCATCTGATTGGTAGCGTACAAGACTTTCATTCTAGAGAGGGAAGGAGAGATGTCACCAGTGTTCTCTACAAAACGCAGTCCATGGGTTTATGTGTTTCACCTCCATGTTTGTATTGTCTGCACCATGCTATAGCACACCACCTTTGAAACACTTGAATAAACGCTTTGAAAAGGGTAGGGAAGGAAAATGTGTTCCTTTTGAAAGGTGATAGATTTGACAGGGCTGAAAGCTGAAGTCCCTGAAGTTTCCCTCTTGGGCTCTGCAAAATATAGTGACATCAGTCATCATCTCTGGAAAGCAGGCATTCATTCAGAGGTCCTGGAAATGTTAGCTGGACAAGTGGAAAGGGGCCATGAGACTAAATAATTGTGTATAGAGCTGTAATGTCTCAGAGGGCTAAAGTCTCAGCCAGTATAAGCAGGGGCAAACCTATTCCTTTTGGCAGCGTTCTGGCCGTGTTTAGCCCAGTAGATAAGTTAACCTGCTATGTGTCTGCATCAATTTAAATGCAGCTTTATTTAACTGACAGGGTTATATGAGGTCCAGTGGTTATTTTCAGTTTGGAAATTACACTCTAAAAGACTGAGTGACTGGCAAACTTTAGAAAGTGCTATGTTAGCTTTTATTTTGGGTGAGTGGTATTATATCTTGAAATTATTAATGAATTTTTGCATAAAACCACTGCCTGGGTAAAACAGAACCCCTGTTACAGTCTTCTAAGGATTGTGCTACATTTGGTCTTCCATATACACAGTTTTTCTATCTCCTTCGTAAATCTTCCTTTCCCTCTGTTGCACATTCACTTTGCTATTTCATTCCTAGCTGCAAGCCAGGCTGTAAAAGCTTGGTTGTTATTGTTTTTCATCTTTGTCATCACTGTCCTGTTGCAAGTAAAACAGATTAAAGCAACTGTTTAAAATCTGCATTTCCTTCTATCACGCCTCTTCCTGCAGCCTCTGAGTTGAACAATGCTCAGCATGGCTGTTGCACCTGTGTATTGCATTTCCCTCCCATTACAGCTGCGGGCACAAACTGGTGTGAAAGCCTTTCTAGACATAGCAGCGTAACTATGCGAGTAGCCTAGTTGCCATTAAGGTACGGCAGAGAGATTTATGTTCTGGTTTTTAAGAGCCAGATCTTATGTAGTGCCTTTCTTAATCTCAGCTTTGGCAGTGTCAGCCGGGAGGAGCAGGTGCCCAGTTGAATTCTGGGGGAGTTCCAACCCAGGGGTTATCTGGGTTCTTGTGCACAGCCAAGTCTAAGGCCGATGTTGGAGCGGCAGTGAAGTTACCACCGGGAGCCGATAGGCAGCACTACTAATGCATAAAACCAGATGTAACCCAGAGGACAAGCTCCTTCACGCTGCGGGTGGGAGAGGCGAGAAGACCGCATAGCACACCCCTGAGTGGCTTTCTGAAATGGAGCAGCATGCAGTCAAACTGGAGAAGAGAAAGCTCCTTGAAAGCAAGGTGAAAAAGGCTATAACCAGGCACGTTCCTGGGGCATCCTTCCCTGTTAGCAGCTCTAGGAAGAGTAAGAACAGGAAAGTTGGTCCAGGATAAAAAAAAAAAAAAAAAAGGCAGTAACTTTGCGCGTCCTTTACAAACAGCAAGTGCCACAAATTTCTTTGTCTCCGTATTTCTGTCCTTTGTTTGTCGCGGAAAGTTTCTTGACACAATTAATTTGCCTTCAGAATTTGTTTGGACAGAGGGCGTGCCTATATTCTGCTGCCATGTAACATTAAGCCTACTCCCCAAAGATTACTCCCTTTGATTAGGACCTGGAGGCACAACAACCAGTTGAAAAAGGCCCGCAGGGATTTTCCTATTTAGTCCCAGAAAACAGGGAAGTGATCTTTCAATGATGTTTAAACCATTAACACAGAGGAGATGGGAGGGGTCCACTGATCTCAGGGCTTGTTTTTTTCCTCGCTGGTGTGGATTGTTAGCTTTTATTTTATACAACAAGCTGCCTGTGTATAAAGACAACTGGGTTTAGATCAACATCTCTGTCGGTAGTTCCTTTGTCATAAAGTTACTGACTAAAATCCAGGCTGTATTTGGGTGGGAGCAGTGCTAAAAGGTGTAGGGTCAGGAGCGCATTCTGCAAAATGCTCCTTGACAAAGAACTCAGGCTTTACTTAAGGGGGAGAAAATCGAATGCAATAAAAATACCAGTGCACTTGTTTTGTAGCTGCTGGTTGGGAAAGGTCCAGATGCATTTTGAGCACCTTAACCTGGGAAGGAGGTGAAATAATTTGCATTTGCCAAAGCAACTTTCCTGAACAGAATTCACAAACATAACAAACCTAATTCTTTTCTCTGAGAGGTCCTCTTGTACAAGTTCAGCCACACAGATAGGTTAAAGTCTTCCAGCTCAAGAGTTCCACCTGGTAGAGCACACAGGTAGCTGTCCTTGGCAAAAAGGTTGGAAAAAGGGGAAGTCTGGTAACAATAAATTGCTGATGCTGTCTGTCTGTCTGCCTCATGGCTGCTAGCTGGTACTTGCTACTCTATCTGGGAGAAGAACTTGCTGCAAGTTCAAAGGGCTTTGGTTGTCATTTGTTTCTTAGCTTCTGCAGGGAAGTAAAATATCACAGAGGAGGTGTCACTCCTTGTCACTTTACACCTGCTTTATTGTTGTAATATTCTGCTTAGGACAGACTGTATAGCCAGTGACAAGAAAGTCACACCATAATTTATTGTTTTCTCCACCACCAGGTCAATTCAGCAGCAATTTGTCTTGGCATTTTCAGCAACTGTTTTTGGGGGTGAGGTTTTGAATTTGTTTGAATATTATATATTTTTTTTTCCCCAAGAACTTTGGTTGCTTTGGCCTGAATTGCAAAGTCCCAAGAGCTCCCAATAACTAGATGAAATCCGGCATGGATAGAATTTTTGGTCCAGAGTGTTGAGCAAATTTTTGCATATTAGACACCAATTCAATGACTCTTCAGAAAACTTGGTCTTGAAATATTTATGAGTTGTGTTCCATTCTAGAAAATATACTTATTACACTATTTATGAAATAGCTTGGAGTAAGTGCTTCTGCAGTAAGTGGTCAAGGGAAGAAAGTGTTACAGGCATTTCATGCTGCACGATTTTTTCCTGACGTTCATCCTTCCTCTGATCGCTGAGCTAATGTCGAATGCTGTCACCTGCTGGATATTTACAGAATTGCTGTCAAGTATATGCGCAGGGTACAGAATCCTTAGGGTCTAACAATGCCTCCTGCTCTTTATTTGTGTGTTCCCCGAAAACACACTTTAATCCCCACTTTTGTTTTTTAAGTTAGATCAGTGTTGTTGCACCTACTACTTTCACCTTTTGGAAAGGAAAACCAACAATCTGAACAATCCTGTCTCATGAGTGGAATAAGTGAAAAGTACCTTTGTGTTGTCCAGAATTTCTCTGTGCTGAATTTTGCTGAGTGAAGTTATTCCTATGGCAATCACTCTCGCTTTGGATGAAGTACTAGCCAGCGCGTGATCTCGGACTGCTTGCACCAAGTGTCTTGTTATTCCTACACGTAAAGCACTGGTGAAAATCCAGGCATCTGAAATGATTTTTTTTTTTTTAAATAGTTAGATAATTTCTTTCTAATCAAACATTTTTGTGCATCAAGTAAAATTACTTGCAGTACTGGATTTAAGTTGTTGGGGTTTTCTTTCAGATAAGGTGTAGACAGGTCTTGATGGACTATAACTTTTAGAATGAAAATACGTACAAAGTATGCAAGACTTTAATAGGGAAAACAAGAAGAAAGGGTATGCCCAAGCAAACGTGCTTCAGTATCATGTGATACAACATTGCCGTCTTTACTCTGATGTCAATACACCGTCAAGAATGCTGTGTCCAGTCTAGAGTCACTTCTGTCTGAATGTGAGCAGAAACATCACTGTACCAAGCAGATCTGATTGTTGCATGAGGAAAAGCAAATGGATGGGCTGGAGGAAGTTGTTGGCTTGAACCAAGGACTAAACAGTCCCATGCAATCACCTTGGGCATAACCTGCCTCATCTGAGGTTGTTTTTCTCTTGTTTGTGTTGGGAAGCGAGCTCTTCAGGAGAGCAGGATTTACAGTGGTCTTGTTACAGTGACAGAGAATTTGGAGAACTTCAGGTAAGCAGCTAGCCAGCCTTTTTCTAGTATGTAACATAAAGGAACTGGAGACCTTGATGCTGTCCGGTCCTAAGTACAGAAGGCAGCTGGAGACAGAGAATATATGTGGTACAAAAGTACCAGAAAGAGCTTTGGTGCTGGGCTGTCTCATTTAAAAAAAAACCCAACCCAAACAGAACTGTTGCAATCTTGTCTGGATCAGCGAAGCTAAACCAAGAGCTTGCTGTGATGTGCATATAGCTACTTTTACTTTGTTTTGCAGGTATTTGCATAAGCTACTGGGGTAGGGGTGTGTGTGTGGAAATCACCTTAAATGAAAGCCTTGCATGTTCCCAGACATGAACTGGTTTGTGTTTTAAATGCTTTCCACTGCTCCTGGAAACTACTCCGCTACTCTTCCTTCATGTGAACAGCCAGGTAGGAAGTGAGCTGACTTATTTTGTGTTGTACATTACCAAAGCTTTCTGCTTAAACTTGAGTCTACTTGAGGCTGTTTTACTACCAAAGTCTGTTCAACAATTGGATTTGAAGAAAAAACATCTTGAAAAACTGGTGTAACATGATTTTCTCTGATAGGTAAAAAGTGAGTATGGAGGAAATAATTATTCCTATTTTTGACCTAAACTCACTGTTGCTGAAGTCAAATTGGTGTGCTCTCCTAAGAATTATTTTGCTCTGGCCACTGAAGAGGGTGAATGTATTTGGTCCCATCTCATGCTGTCTTTCTAGTGTCATCTCCGAGGGAACGTCAGGTAATTTTGCAGTTCAGGAATGGTTGCCTGCAGTAATTTGGTTTGCAATCACTCATTTTTGCTATTTTTAATATAGTAACTAATTTTCAAAGCTATTTAAATACAGGTTGTAGATTACATTAAGCAAAGCCTTGAACTTCCAAAAGGAATTTGTGTGAGCATCAAGATCACTGGATGCTAGGTGTGAGAATCCAGTAGGAATATAAATTCCTTCTTTAAATCCTAAAGCACTAACCTGTGCTTTGAGCTGCCTTTATAAGTCCTTTTTTTAAGGTGTCCCGTAGCCAAGGCTTCATCTGGAAATTTTCTTCTTCCCCTACTAAAGAGACAACCAGATTGGGAGCAGGGAGCTTCCATTTGTTGAGCATAACTTCGAATATAACTTCAGGATGAATGGTACTTGGGACCTTAATAAACTTCAACAAAACAAACAAAAAACCACTGAGTAACTACAGGACAGTAGGATACAGCAGAGATGTGGTTCATGGGGAATGCAGAGGGAAATTTATCATCAGCTTGGTTATTTAAGAAAAATTCATTTGAGCAAGACCTGACAGAGAACTAAACACTAGGATGAATTTAGCACACTTCTTATAATTGTCATCTCATTAACTGGGTCAGTTCCATGGGTTAATTCTGTGTTGCAGACTCACATGTCACTCCTCTCCTTTAATGCAGCTGTTCCTCTTCAGCTGCCTTCAGTTCCATGGCAGTTGGCAAAGCCAAAAATTTCCTGTGCTTCTTGTTTCTGCAGTAGCTGAAGTATTTGCCTGTTTTCATGTCTGTTTTTCAAGGATGTGCTACATGAATCTTTTGCTTCTTCCTGTTTTGTATATGTCTTGGCTTTGTTCTTAAGACTTTACAATGAAATTAACATGAAGGAAGCTGGACATGATTATGGTTTGTTTTCTTTTGTTGTTCGTTTGGGGTTTTTTTAAGTGATCACTGCACTTGTAGCTTGTCAGTGCAAATCAAGTGATTGATTTCTGTATGTTAATAGGCCTTATTTTAAATCACATTCATGTTCTGGGAGGTATGGTCCCTACTCAGGTACAGTGTGGTGTCTTTCACTGTGGCACCTTGACCCTCACTATTACAGTCTCTACGTTTAAAGCTAAGAAGTAACAGCTGAACAGCAGCAATAGTGTTAAAAGGTCAAAACTCCTCGGGATGGTACCTTTCCACGTTTCTTCCCAGAAGCTGTGAAGTCTATTTCTCCTATGCAGTATGGTACTCCTCTTTTGAAAGCTTCCTCTTTGTCACTGCCACAGAGTTTGGTTTCCATTTCCTCCACTGAATTTGTAAGGTGATCACCAGTAGACCTGTTCAAAACTGGAAAACAAGAAGCTGTTTAAACTGGAGAGGCTACAAAATCTGTTAATTTATATCTAGCTGAGTTTTTAGTCAAACATATTACTTTTTTTACTGTTATAAGGATCAGCTAAAATTGGAGGTGTTTGCACCAAATGTTGTACGTTATATGCAGGAGGGGGCAGATTCCACACCAAAGCCGTGCAGTGTAAGTTATAAAAAGGCATGAAGGTGTAAGGCTCTTGCGACTCTTCTTCAGCAGACAGAAGGCTGAGTTGCAAGGTGCGAGATCCTGCAATCTGTCCGAAGTCACATGGGGTGTCTCATAGCCCAAAGGTTACCTTAATTCTCCAAGAGAGAAAGAGGAGCCTCGGCTGCAAACTGCTGCAAGCAAGAGTAGGGCTGCGTTGGGCGAGTGTCTGAGCCATGACTTCTTGATATTACGCATCATGCTACTCTGACTTAGGTTATCCAACAGGAACACTAAATAACTGAGTGATGACATTGTATTTGTCCGAAGATAGTTTAGGAGTGGTTTGCTCTCTGTGTGCTGTAGGAATAGCCTATTTCTTCATAAGCCAAAGTATTTAAGGCCAGACTGTACTTGACGAGAACATACAGTTCAAAAAGGCAGGTGGTTTTCTCCATGCGTGGCTACAGGGATGATGGTGAGTAATCTGTCCTACAGCAAAGGTCATACAACAAGAGCTGTTCTGCCTTACATGAGGTAGGTACTGAAAAGCTCTGCTTGCTTTTCCTGTCTTCCAGTTTGACTGAGCTGATATAATTATGATTTGAAAAATAGAGATTTTAACTTGTTTGCCTTGTTTTGTTTCTTTCTTTTTTTTTTTTTAATAAAGCAGTGAAACAGCTCGCTCTCCTCTGCCTTCATCTGCATATTCCAGAACTTGTGCAGTCCTTTAGAAAATCCTTGTGATAGTAATCCAGCAATGGCAGTCAACTCTGAATTAATCGTTATTTCCTAGTCCAAGAGAATTGCTGTGGAGTTAAAAGTGAGTCAAACTAGCAAGGCTCTCGTGGGTCTACCGGGATGCTCCAGTAGAGGGAGCAAGTCCTCCAGCAGGTTCCTTGGGCTGGGAAGTCTCTTGGGAGCCTGAGTCCTGGCTGCCTCACCACTGCCGCCTCTGTGTTTTCTTCTCTTACTTATATTTTCTATGAAAACGTTGCTTGAAGTTGTCTTTTTCTCTGCTCTTCATCTAAAAAGTGGTTTTGGACCCTCTCATGATTTGTTTCCCCTACAGCTCTGTATCCACCCCCCAAACTTCTGACAGAGATCACTGCTTTAAAGATGCTGGTCTCACTCTCCTGCCTGCCTGTGTGATGGTCGCTTCTGGAGAGAATCAAGCGTTTATTCTGAACACCAGGATATCAGACTAGTTTGGTTAAGAGTCTTAAAACAACTTCGTTTGCATTATCAATAGTGGTAGTCACAGCAAAGCTCACCTTTTTGTTGGCCTCCACTTTTCCACTAGAGATGCAGCTTTATCTCCTAAGAACACAGAAGACAGTATTCTGGGGAAAAAAAATAGTTCGTACAGAGTCACAGTAACACATGTTGAGCTATTCTAAAGTACAGAAATCAATTCCTGGACCTTGCTGACAGAGCAGAGGATTTGATTAGAAAAAGCATATCCAGGACTGAATTTCCAGGGTACGTTTAGTCACCATTCATCACTGTCTGAGATAGTACACGTTTACTTATATTTACACACAAGTAATGATCTTGGGATAGATAGCTATTTAAAAGTAATCTGACCATTAATTTGGCTTCATAGATAGGCCCCAAGATGTTAATTTTAAGCCTATTTCTAGATCCTAGCTTGCAAAATTTGATGATGTGGTTTATTTGTGACTTCTCTTCTGGGATGAAGACACCGAGCTGCTGAAATTTGTAAGGAATATTCTTGCATTTGGATAACTCTTTTTTTCCTGAAATAGCACATTATTTTATTTCAGTTCAGGAATTCTGATTCTCAATGCTAGTGAACAACAGTGAGACAAAAATAGGTAAGAAGCAGAAATTAAGCTTTCTTCACCAGCTTTTATAAGACTGGAAAGTGAGAAAGGCAGCTGGGAACTGGCACTGCACAGGACACTACTACTTTTTAATTTTTTTTTTAATCAAGCAGTCTCTGAATCATGACATTAGAGGCTGAGAGCGTATTGCTTCATCTTTCCACCCTGTATTTATACCACTTCTGCAGCATCCCTGCTAGCCTCTGTCTGTGATGGGATACAGAACTAAATGGAATTTGTTACAAACTTCTACAGCTGTTCTTGTGTTCGTCGTCCAAGCCAGGACGTTTTCTAGCATTAAGAGCAGAGAAGTGGTACTGACAGAATGGCAAAACAAGTCCAAAAATGATGCAGGATACCGAATGGTATCCATGCAAGAATACAGCGTAGCCCTATATGGAGCTGAGATTCCTCACTAGATGAGTTCCTGGACTGCTGGGGAGTGATATTTCCTAAGTTTCTGCATGCAGCTTTCAGGAGCTTTTACTGTCACAGCCAAGATGATTGCCTTTTTTCTTTTCTTTCTTTTTTTTCTTTTTTTTTTTTTTTTTGTTTGTTTTGTTTTGGGGTTTGTTGTCGTTGTTGTTTGGTTTTGTTTTGTTTTGAATGAGATTTTGACACTTTGATGTTTTTTCTTACTTTATCTTCCACCTGTTGTTGTTTTGACTTCCAAGGAATAAATACTGTGGCTTTCAGTACAGCAGTAATGTACAGGTGTAAGTGTTCTATGTCAGTGCAATGTTCCAGCCAGTGGTGCTAACAGAGCAAAGAAATGTTGCTTAGGTATTTAAGGGGTGGGGAAGAAAATTTTAAAGGCTGGCCTATAGATATTATACAAGTGGGGGAAAAAAAAAAAACCAACAACAAACCCACAAATCCAGGAGTTTCTATTGTTATGAATGTTGTAAAATCAGCAGAAAAACCCCTGCTATGTAAGATTTGCAGATGTAGTCCTTTAGCACAAAGGCTGACCACATTAGATGGTTCCTTACCTTCCTCCGTAGCTGTCTCAGCTGCTGCAGTGCAATAGCCCCTCGCTGTTCTGGGCAGAGCTGCAGAACACTGGGTGGATCTGTTCAGGTACTGCCCGTCGCCTTACTACTGCTTTGCACTGCCGTGGAGCTTCACTACACGCTGATAAGCCAGCACACGCGCTCCGTTATATCTCTAACATTTGCATATATATTCAGAAGAGGAAATAGTCAGCTCTGTCATTTCCTCCTGGATTGTTAAGACTTCTTTTCTTAAAAAGCATGTGGACATCTTGCCCCACGTCCTCTAACAAGCATGTACTAACAAACTCTGTAATAGAATTAGAGGTTTTCAGAGTGCTTTTCTCCTGGGTTTAACTCAGTCTTGTTCTGCTTGGATCCAGCCTTCAGGTAAGTCTCTAGTGCTTTCAGGGGCTATTGCTTTGACTCTTCAGGCTGTACTAGATTGCAAGTGTGTCAGGTCACAGTAATTGGGTCAAATCTTTGTGGTCAAAGTCATGACATTCCATTGCAGTCAACCTAACTGCGGCCAGCTTGCATCACGATAACATCACGGAGTATTGCTTAATTGCAAGGCTCTGGAAGGAGTCCATGCCTTGGGAAAGAGTACAGAGCCAGGAAGAGGAGATGGGTCTAAGCACCTTTTTTTTTTTTTTTTTTTTTTTTTTTGTTAATATTTATCGTTTTTTCCCCTCCATTATTTTTGAGAACGCCATTATTTTAAATTTTTTGAAAAGATTATTTAAAAGAAAACAATCAGAAA
>JAAGNO010011211.1:0-13107 GCA_033439905.1 Ceryle rudis
CGCTGTGGGTGTCTCTCTCCTCGCCGACGCTGTTCCCCCCCATCCCCCCGTGCGGGGGGGCCGTCGCCGCGCTGACGCCCCCGGCCCCCTGCGCCGTGGCCGCGGGGGGGGGGGGGTGGTCGCGCTGGGTGCGGGGGGGGGGGGGGGGGGGGTGTCCGCGAGAGGTGGCCCTTGCGGGGAAGTTTTTGGAGAAATCCCAGAGCATCGGTGTGCTCGGTGTTGGTCCCTGTCCTGTCGGTAGGAGAAGTGCAAGTTAAAAAAAAAAGAACAAAAAAACAAACCCAAACCCCATATATATATATATATTTAAAAAGGGCCGGCTCTTCAAAATCGGCCGCTCGTCCGGGAGCGCGCTGGGTCCTGCCGGTGTCCTGCTTTCAGAGCTCGCGTGTTGCAGGCGCATCGCGGCCGCCTGCTCCAGCCCCACGCTGAGCCTGTCAGCGGTGGGCAGTTTGTTGCTGATGCTGACGCTGAATTATTCATATAGGACCTGTAAACATCCCCAGCTTCTGTCATCCCTGGGCTGCTGGAGGGTACAATGGAAGTGGCTTTTTCTAGAATTGTTCTGACTTGATGGTAAAGAACTTTGTACTTACTGATTTTTCTGTACTTAGAAAAGCCCTGTGGGTCTCAAGTCGGCTGCAGTCAGACAGGATTCTAGATGGATGGATGTGCTTTTAGTGTTAGGCAGGCTCAAGTAAGTAAGTCGGTAGGCTGAACAATCTATTGTTGTCCACAACCTGTTTCTTCTTGTTTCATAGATAAGGTCTTAACAAGTGTATTACCTTTTCGTGACTGTAAATATTGGTGTAACCTAAGAATAATAAAAAAAGGAGGACAACTTATTACAATGAGAAGCACATGTCTCCTGCAGACTTGTGTTTGTAGCAGCGTTCTCATATTTTGCAGTGTTTTGGGTATAGCACTATAGTTATGAAATGCTAGAGCTCAGGTGGGGGATTTTACCCTAGACAGTATGTTTGGGGGGGGACCTATGCTATTATAAACAACGTTACTGTTGTGGTAAGTAGGATGGCCGTGGGCACGGTGTAAGTGCCTGAATAAGTGGACTCCCAGTGTTGTGTTGCTGCACATAAGGACTGTGCAGATCTGTTGCAGTTTTGCACTGGAATTTTATTCTGCAGAATGTTGTTATTCCTGATCAACTAAACAACCTTGACATTTGGAAAGGAAGTATGTAATATTTGAAGTGTATTCCTCATTAGCTGAAATCTAGTCTCTTGTGTTGGGGGATGAAAGACCTTTGTGCTTATCCAAGGATTCAAAAGTTCAGAGGAAAAAACAAGCCGACTACAGTGACCCTTTTTGTGAAAGCATGGTTAATTTTTTCTCGATGTCGCTTTTCTTTGTGTTGTAGTATAGGCTCCTAAGGAAGGCAACGTTCTGTTGTGCATTATGTGCAGTATAGTCAGCCTGTTTGAAATGTACTGCTTGATACTGGTTGCTAAAATACCTAAACTGGTTACTGAAAGATGGGAAACAGCAGCATTTTGGAATCTTCTTTCTAAGAATATAATATAATGTGCATTTTTTATACCATGTGGAGAGGGTATTAGAAGTGTTTGCTTCTCTCTAGCTTGTTAGTTACTGTATGAATCAAGTAAAAGTGACTCTCCATGTGGAAATTAGATGCACAAAATCAGAGTGTATTCACTTTTCTACACTGTGCTGCTGCTGATTTCTTTTAAATACACTTTATCTCCTACAACCACTCATTTTAATTGTTCAGGGTTTTTTTTTCCCCATTTTTTTTTCCCTGGGTATGCGTGGTTTTCACTGTGATCTAAAGGGATCTAGAAAGTGCTCTTAAAAACTGTAGTAAAAGTAGGGAGAGATTGTAAACCCTCCTTTCAGTTTCCACCTCTAGTCCTCTGCCACAGTTCTTGTGATTATTGGATTTTTTTTTCCTAACTGCATCTCCCAAGTTCTTTCATTTCTCAGTTTACAGCGTGAGTGAGAGATGGTCACAGGGAAGGGAAGCTGAGTCTGCTTCAATTACAGTCAAATGCATAAAACTGGAAAAAAAAAAAAATCTTCTGTATTAGAGAAAAACATCTCTTTTTTTCCTATATTACGTTCTCAATATCGACCTTTATCTCACTTTTTCAAAGCTCTCGGCCAGAGTTTTGGTGAAATGTCTTATTCTTTTACGCTTGCCTACAGAATGGTTTTAATGAAGTTTTTTTCACGTGCTCAGTATACTCTTTGGAGGTCTAGTGTGTGTAGCTACGTTAAGATTGTAACAATTGTTGGAGCTGGAAGGGCTCTATGCCTGCTGCAGGTGCACTGCAACACAGTACAATCTTGAGAACAGGCTAATAACCAGACAGTGGTTTCGTAATGCAAACAAATGTTTCCTGGATGCCAGTCTTGAACTTTTCAAGTCATTTATGTTCTTTAGTCAAATCTGAATCAGTGTTTCAGATGACAGGCTATTAACTGAACATGTTACCTCGTCTCTCTACTGTAAATTTTCCTGATAAAAATTCTGCCCCACGCAGGACTGCTGTCTGTAAATATTTACTTTGTGCTATTTCTAAATTATGCAAATATCCGGGAACATGCTGAATATATCTTCCATTTTAGTTTCTGTCTCCTTCAGTGGTTGTCCATCTAGTAATGATGTTTTGTGATGGTCCTTTCCTCTTCCTTGCCAGTTCAGTGTTTATCCACCATCTGTTAAATGCCTACCACTACTGGGGCGTAAGTTTAGTGAGTTGATGTGCAGACAGGAAGCTCCATCTTACCTTGGAGCTACGTTTCCTCCCAGTATCCTAAGAGAGAGTTCTATGTCCTTGAATAGCTTCACTTGTAAACCACTCATGAAATGTTGCCACTCCCAGGCTGATTTGATACGCAGTTTATTTCTTCAGGCTTAAGGAGGATGTTGGTCCATGTGGTTTTGAAGCCAGTGACTTCACCTGCTTATGGTTACAAAGGGTATTGCAAAGTTAAGATACTGTGTTAGCACAGAGATGTGTCAGCCATCTCTGAAAAATCCTGTTGGTCACAACTCTCAGCAGTAAAATAATCAGAAATGGAATTTTTATGCGGACAGATTACCTGGACAAACTGTTGACCAGGACTTAAAAATTCTCTGTGTGTTCAATGACTAATCTTGGGTAAAACTAAAAATGAAAATACATTCATGAAGATGGTGAGGGAAGGAACACCTCTAAGGTGTTGATGAGGTGAAGTCTAAAATATGCTAAAACTAATACGATGTTTCTTTTAATACCTCCTCTTATGTCTTGCGTTCCCTTTTGCCGTGCTGCAGGGGAAGTGCATTTGCCTAATTCTGTCTTGTCTTCATGAAGTCAGAGGCTCGCTTGTCCCGTCGAGGGCTGAGAACAGCCGCAGCAGCTTTCCCTGGCTGCAGGGCACAGGCCACACACTCCACGTGAAACCTCTGCTGGGCTGTCACTGGTGAGGTGCCTGGGCAGAACCTGGGGCCGCTTTGAAAAGCAGCTGCTCTCCTAAATGCATTAAAATACATTCACGTTTCAAGAAAGATGCCCAAAGCACGGGACTATAAATCAACTAGGAAACCTACTGATTCCTGTCCCGTTTGTCCACGTTGGAAAGTTAAACCCATGTACGAGTTCAGGTGCTGTTCTTTACTGAACAGCAGTAATATACCTGATAGGTATATTATTACACTTCAGCAGTACTCGTCACCTCATTAATAGTAATTTTGGGCATAAAAAAAGAGGAATTATTTAAATTAAAAAAAAAAAAAAGGTATATACTTAGTTCTCTACTGTAGAACTCTACGGGTTCGTATTCATCAGCCCTTGCTTCTGTTTTTATGCTCTCTGAAATGCTGTATGGGCAGAGAAGGGGCATCTGGAAGGTGGGAATTCTCCCAATATCATCAGTGTAATTTCATGCTGTAGCTTTCTTGGAATGTTATTCCCCAAATCCTTCCTAATACATGTGGTCACTTGCCTGGTCCATTATAGCCATTATTTGTGTAAGTGCTGATGCTTCATTATGGTCTCAAAGATCAGACTTAGGCAAATCTAGAACCTTGAAGTTCTCTTGTGTTTTGCTTGGTTTGTTTGTTTGTTTTATTCCCCTCAGATATAAAGGTTTGGTTACACTATTTGTAGTTAAACTTCTCCATTCTGTGCCTTTCTGTGCGACCTAAAGGCTGTTGTGTGACTCAGCTGGAGTTACATTTTTCTATATTGTTGCATTCCCTGCGAAGTAGAACATCTCAACCTTAATCATACATGTAGTAACAATAAACTTTGTTTCCCGAAGACCGTGGTGCATTTCCTGTGGAGTATCTGAATAGACCTAAGTGTTGCTCTTGGGTACAGTAAAAACAATTTCTTATTTTAACCTTCCTGTAGTTTTAGCTAAAATCTAGACTTGATTTTATCTGAACCCAGTCAACCGAGGAGAGTGACAGGGCTGATACACAGTTTGTCCTGAACCCGTCTTTATAGTATGTGGTTTCTCTTCAGATACATCATAGTTTGGGGAGCTATGGGTTTAGTGAGTATGGATTAGTCAGGTTCTATTTCCTTTTCCAAACCAAATCTGCTTTAAAAAGCTGCCACTACAGATATGCTTTTGATAATGAATGAATTACCAGATGGGACTGGAAATTTAAACTGTGACCACATAATTTCTTGCATGTTATGTGATGTCAAAAGCAGTTTTTCCTGCAGATGGATTAACAGAGGAGGAATAAATACATGCGCAGTAGCTGTTTTTAAACTGCCTATGTTTTCAGTCCAAGAGGGGAGAAGCAAAAATTGTTGTTCTGAAAGAATCGTTTATGCCTAGTGTGTGATGATATATCAGGTTTGAGATCATCGTGATTATTTGTAAATCGTAGGTGAAATGGGAGGAAATAGGTGAATTTGAGTAAACCTCAGTGAGTTGTTGGACACTGACTCATGAATGAGGATGACTTGTCAAGGAAAGTCATCATGGTTCTTATTCTTACCGCTGCTGCTCGTGGAGCATCTCTTGAACTTCTTGTATACTGCAAACTGATACATTGGAGGATGCTTTGCTTGGTTTGTTTCACTTTAATAGTTTTGTGGGTGAAGTGTGAATGCTTCAGTTGTTTCATAGCCAGTTGAATTATCCCTGTGGCAGGGATGAGGTCCTTCAAAAGGTAGATGCCTGGGACTTTGTAGGGTTTGCTTTGGACATTCAATTCTGGAGATTTACTTTCTGGTATTTGACTCCTGATTTTTTTTGTGTGTGGTGTACATTAACTGCGTGCTGTTTGCTACATTGGGGAACCAGAAACAAGAATCTGCTGTTGATGGGAAAACCAAGGTATGTTTTAAATGTCTTTAGGAATAAGACACCTACTTTTCTATTATATACTTTTAAAACCAGAAAACTTTGTAAGGTTTTTACCCTTCTGTGGTTTAAAACGTTGCTCAGTGGTACTTTTAGTCAAGGAAATGTCTACATCCTTGATTTCCATTTCTGAATGGAGGACTTCCTCCTGCCTCTTTTGGCTAGTTTTGGTGTTATTGTGACCCTCCTTGGCAGAAGGGAGCTGGGCAGGCTCCTTCACAATCAGTAAGTGCTGCTCCTCAATAAAACTCAGAAGAGGAGATTTCCTCCCTCAGGGATTCTCTGTACTCTGGTGTGTTAGCATGTTAACTGGTGAAAGGATGCTGAAAATATGTGCTGTTGTTTCTCTTGTTTGAAATGTATGCCCTCAGCACTGCCTTGCTTTGTTATTTTCTTTTTTTTTTTTTTTTTTTTTTTTTTGTGGAGCAAGTGGGTAGTTGATAAGAAACTTCCTAAGATATGATTGTAGTCTTGGTTTTTCTTGTTATGATCCCCCATATAACATAGCAAAGTTGTGTATAGCCTGAGTCTCAGTCTTGTGTATTAGCAACTTTTCTTTGTGCTCATGAATTACAGGAGAGATTAAAATAGAATTCCCTGGAGAAGAGTATCTTGTCAGCTGAATTTGATCGACCTGGTTTTGGTAGAGCACAAATTCTGTTTGTATGTGTAATTACCTAGCGGGAGAGAGAAACTGTTATTTACAGATGAAGTGTAACAATGTGATCCTGAGATTTGGCAACAGTTTCATCATAAATTGTGTTTGCAAGTATGCAACCAATAGTCACCTTCTGGAACAGTGACAGAAATCATTTGGAAGTACTCTCTCTTTTAATACTTAATATTTAATGTTCCAAAAGCAATTACTTATGTACTTTAAGGAGTTGGTAGTCTGTTAATGGAAGATTTTTTTTCTATTAAAATTTGAAGTAGAAAATCTTATTTTAATTTTTTATCTCTCTTGATGCAGATGGAAAAGTCTTGCTAGTGTAGAGTAAATGTGACATCTTGAATTGACAGTTGTAATGCTCCTTGACTTCTGTCACTTGTGTAATTGGCTAAATTAATGTATACCATGCTTCCATGTCATGTAGAACATGTCAGATGCTGTGTAGCATAATTGTGAGTTAGTGCTTTGGACATTCAGAAGTGAGACGTTATTGTAGGCTAGTAGAAATGTCAGGGTGTGAGAAGGGGCAAAATCTGATGTTTGGGCTTTTCTTAGCATCTTTTTCAAACTGCCCCCGTTGCTGTATATTTGGCTTGATTCATATGACGTTAATAATTAATTGAGAGAATGTTACTTAGTGTTGTTAGTGTCTTATAGATGTTAAGTTTTTTTACTGTCTTTCTAGCAGGGATAGAAATAGCAATTTTTACGTCAGTGACCGTGTGAGCAGAGGGAGTGCAACTGTGTGAGATTAAAGTTCTCAGGAATTTATTGTGTATTTTCAGTGTCTGTCACAAGAAGAAAAGGCATTGTACATGCGGAATTGTCATGGAAAATTCAGCAGTGAGTTGCTCTCAACTTGGAGGAAATATGTTAATTGGTTTTGTTCATGCTAATAGCATATGCCCGTTTGCTTTGACTATGAGCTTCAGAGTATTCAGCAACATAAGACTGAATGGAAAAAAAGATGAAAGGCAGCGTGGAAGAGGTCCTGAGCTTTGAGGACGATGTCTGCATTCTGCAAAAATGAGACAGGCAGTGTTCTGGAATGTGTTTAAATAACCATTACTTAAATTGTCTGTAAATTCAATGTTGACCTATTAACAGTTTTTGCCTGTAGCATGCAAAGAATCTTTCATCTTTTGGGGGTATGCCCAACAGATTTCTATACCTGCAAACACACCTGTAAGCTTGGATATTGTAGCTGGAGCAGACTTCCTTCAGCTTTTGTTTTAAAGCACAAAATTGTCTTAAATCTACTCAGGCTTTAACCTCTTGGTAGCTTCTTGAATGAAAACCCCGTATA
Organism: Ceryle rudis; assembly: GCA_033439905.1. Classification (NCBI taxonomy): domain Eukaryota; kingdom Metazoa; phylum Chordata; class Aves; order Coraciiformes; family Cerylidae; genus Ceryle; species Ceryle rudis. The sequence continues at coordinate 7,326 of JAAGNO010011211.1, forward strand.
TTTTAGGTCTGTCCTATCCAATAAACCCATAGCTAATTTTTTTTTCACATCCCATCCCACAATAGTTTGCAGGACTTGGTATAATCAGAATTAAGAGTTAACATAGATCAGTTTGAAGCAAAACCTCTTTTCTTTCCACTATTATTTTTTCATGGTTTTCTGAATAACTGTCATATGACTGTGCTGATAACTGAACATTAAAGCGGTGACCGAAGGACTAATAACAGCTCTTGAAGTGCCTGGTGTTTTTTTAGTTAAGAATCCTAGACTAAGTCAGTCCTAGCTTGTAATAGCTAGATAATGTTCTGAGCAGTGGAGTTTTAGATAGTAATACTTAGCCTTTTACTGTGTCTGCTAGTTTTAATAAATAGGTTTGGGGTTTTTTTTAATGGAGGTTGTGCCCATTAAGCTATTTTTAGAAATCTATCAGGAATATATATTTTAATATTTTCTTGTGTATGGCATATCCCAAAGATGCAAATATGATGGTTTTGCTTGAGTGTTTGAACAGATTTATAATTATATGACAAAATAAAAATGCTACTCAGAAGATTTGTTTTGCACATCTAGCCAATATCTTGCAGGGTTTTAAGTGTGTGGCTCTCAATTTGGAGTTTTGTGTTATTGTACGTGAGTTGGAGCCTTGCATTTTGAAGGTACAGACACTGGTCTGCAATTCATGAAATCTGGTTGCTGTGGTTTAATAGGCTGGTCCTTAAAATGACCTGGTTTGGTTTGGTTTTTTTCCCTGAGATGGTTTCATTACCTTTTTTTAAAGTGAATTGACAGAATTATTCACAAATTTTGTTATCACACTTCGGATAAAGCCTTTCTAACCACTGCTGAAACAATCCCTTCACTCTTGATTTTCTCACCAGAGTAAACTTTGAATAAATATCCCTGAATTAATTTTGTGATTCACTGTAGGTGCCCTGCATAAGGCAGAGCCTTCTTTGCTCTGCCATGGGTTAGTTACATCAGTGCTCAATTTACTAAGGCTGCTGATTTAAAAACAAAATCCCCCAGCTCGCTTTAAGCCTTATATGACTGTAATCTAATTCTTTGCACACTTAGTTTGCTCAAAAACAAGACGAGGAAAAATCCCAAAAGGATGTGAAATTTAATTAGCAAATGTTGGTTAAGTACTTCAAGATGACATGAAAATGATTCCAAATACAAAAGTGTTAGCTTGGTTTGTGTATATGAAGAGAAGCTGAGAGTTGAGTCTACCCATGAGACTGGGGTTTTTTCCCCATGAAGGTGAATGTCAGAGTAGGGGACAGGGTATTCCAGCAAGCAGGGCTGTGGTTCCACAAGCAGCGAGGTGACTCCGCTGTCCGTCTGGCCTCTTGACCCCCTCCCTTCTGCTGGCGTAAACATTTGTGTGGCCATGCGTTGAATGGTTTGGGGGAACTGGTCTGCTAAAAATAGTCACTGTTTTTAACCTGCTGTATTTTCCCAAGTGAAGAACTGCTTTTCTTGGGCAGTGCAAGCTTTTGCCTGCTTAAAGTGCTGCCAGGCTTGAGTCTTATTTCTTATTCAGTCACTGACTATTTCCCGGGTAGTCTTTGATAGATTTCTTAACCTTTCTGTGACTCATTTTCCCATGTGTCTACTGAAGATAGCGTGTACTTTTGCTTCTTTCTGAGGCATTTTGAGATCTTGAGATCAAGAGATGTTGTTCAAATTAGTATTGCCTCATAGGATCCAAATCTGAAATTACGCTATGACTGTTGCCATTGTAATATCCAGTTCTAAATTATTTATAACTTACTCAAAATTCTCCACGTGTGACAAACGTAAATGCAGTGGGTAATTTTTAAGAGGATGTCTGAATTGGATCTGTTCAGCAGTTTGAGCTGGCCAAAGAGAAAAATACTGTCATACCTTTAGAAATAAACATTGTTAAATCATTTCCTTGCCCGAGAAGCTCCAGTTGACACAGAGCTGCGTTAACAAGGTTACTGAAACTGTTACTCTTGCTGCTGCTTTTTCTCAACTAGATATCTTCAGATTTACAGTTTCTTTTTTTGATTCTTTGCTCCTACTTCTGCAATTATTTATTTTTTCTTATTTTAAAAATATTATCCATTTGATACTATTGGGTTTCCCCATCCCTTACATGTTTTAGCCCAGGGAAATGTCTGGGAATGTCAGTGAAGTGGGAGAATGCAGAATGGACTGGGTTCTGAAGTACAAAACAGGAAATATTTCTAATTGTCAGTGTTCAGCAAGACAGACAATTTGCCAGCATGGTTGGCAGCTGTACGAAAGTATTTGCGACCTAACTTTATCTGTGTGAGACATTTAAGGCAGAATTCCAAAGCCCGTAACAGCTCTTATAAATGTCGATATGAGAAACCTCTGAAATTTGCAGAATAACATGAAAAAGTATGAAAATACTTGTCTGAAAAATAGAATCTTGCTGTCACCGACTGAGCAGCATCACAAGCTGATTTCTTGTATTGAAACTTGTCATGAGTACTGAAAATGCAGACGAGCAGCCTCTGTTACGGCAGAGAAGAGGGAACCAGTGGAAGGATCTGAGAGGCCGAGAGAGTTAACAGGAATTTTAAAGGAGGATTCTGGTTGGATTTGAGTAGAGCAAGATGAAGTTTGTCACGATTAATGGAAGGATGCAGCAGTGAGGAAAGCCTGGATGAGGTTGTTTACAGTCCACACACACAGTTACAGTTTGATGCAAAAAGATTGCTGTATTTTAGCATAATCGGAACCTGTAGAACTCGGAGCGGTTACAGCAGGAAGCTAGCATTGCCCTCACTGACCAACAGACTGATCAAGATTAATCTGTGTCCACTGGATATGTGTGAGCAGAGGCTGAAGATAGAGGCAGATGCTTTTAGAGAAGGTCACAAGGTTTCCTGCAGAGAAATAAGAGTTGAAATCAAGTACTTAAATCCGCGGTTGCAGAATTAAGGTAGCAAGTCAGGGAGAGATGAGCAGAATATTAGTGGGAATTCTAGTGGCAAATATTGCAAAAACTCCCCACACCCCACCCATGGCAGAGTGTAAACAAGCTGATATTGTAGGATACTGGGCGATAAGATGGAGTCTGCAGAGCATGTAGAGAGGTCAGATTAGGAGGGCGCGCAGGCTCGTGTCAATCTCTGTAACAAGAAAAGGAGTCTTGGAGGGAATATCGCGCTTCAGTATCATTTTACATGTTGTACTACAGTGTTGATTTTTGTCTTGAAGGAAATGAGATCTTATGCAGAATCCCCATCCTTGAGTTCCCTCTCCACCTTGTAACTGCCCATACGTAACTGTGTACGGTTCTTGTTTCTCTACTGTTAGTGTCCTTATCTCTTCCTGCTGTTGTGTCGGTTCCCTTGGGGAGGAAAAAGAATTCACCCCCACCATTGATAACTTCACTTTTTTTTCTTTTTCTTTTCCTTTTTTCACTTTCCGCCTCTTTTACTGACCATGATAATAACTTCTAATGCTGTTGCTGTTGCCTTCATCTGTTGACAGCTTTTCTTTGTTTCACTTTTTTTTTTTTTCATTTTGTTTTTATTATGGTGCTACAGACATAATAATACTTGCAGTTTTCAGTAGGAAGGCTTTTAGACTGTTTGAATATGTTATGTAAAACTTGTAGGTTACATGATGGGGAGGTTAACATTGTTGAATGGACGAAGGACGTTCATGCTTGTGTGCCATCCCTCCTCCCTCTTCCCCCTCATCTTTCCATGTCTAGCACAGAATCCAGAGAGACAGTCAGGACCTCTCCTCCCTGTTGGTTGTGAAAGTTTCTTATATCAATGAATATTTCAAGACTGACAGTCCTAACACAAACCTAACAATCTGTACACTAAAGTTCTTGTGAATGGAAAAATAGCCTTTATAGCATCATACAAAGTGAGTGTGGATTGAACTTTCAGCACATGGGTTAATGATCAACTTCTGGGTTTGACTGAATGTTGAAAGTAAGCAGAAGATGTGACTTGACAGAGAGAAACTAGAAAGGACCTTGAATCATGCAGTAGTTGGTTTATATTTGTGTGTGGTTTTCAAGTGGTTCCTCTCCTGACGCCCTCTGATTTCCAGATTCTTCACATCTACCTAACTGTGGTCAGTATGTCAGGGAAGAGAATAAGGACAGGATGAGTATTTATTGATACTTTCCCAGAATCTGTGGTACACTTCTGGCTCCCCTTGCCTCAGAATAGAACTAGAGAAGGTTTGGAAGTGGTTGATAAGGAACAGACAACTAGACTGGGATTCTACAGCATAGAAAAGATGCAGGTGAAATGATTTGATAAAGTCTACACAATCATGTGCAAAAAGAGTATGAAATAGATGTTTGGTCTGTTCCAATGCGAAAACTAAAGATACCATGGGAAAGTAGTGGGTCCAGAGTGAACAAAAGCTGGTGGTTTCTCATGCAAAATGACACTAAACTGTAGAAATTCTTGCAACAAGCAGTTGTGAATGCTGAGAATTAGACTAGCTCAGAAGACAGCTGGACAAACCAATGGAAGAGAAAACCATTAAGAAATCTTAAATGGAAAGACTCAAGGAATCCCTGAGCCACAGCCTGTGTCTCAGGGAGCCACTAAGAAGGCTGGAGAGATTTTTGGGAATGTACTGGTACGTGCTCCCTAAATACCTGCTGCTGGCCACAGTCAGTCAGAGCACACTGGGCTAAAGGAGCTTTGATCAGATCCAGTATTACCATCTTTATTCCTCCCTAAAGTTGTTCAGGTGTAGCAGACGTACATAGGTATAAAATCCAGTTAGACATCTTCCACATAGTTATGCAGACTGCATATGAAGCTGGTGAGGTAGCACAGGGACATCAGCAATTCATCAAACTAAAATTTGCCCTTTCGTAACCATTACTTCTTTGAGCCTCCTTATCCCATGGAGCCAGTTGTTCATTTAATAATAGATGCTCACCAGCCTGCGGTGGGCATAGTTAGCACGTCAGTAGACATTTGATTGAGCTGACCGTTACCTGTTGCCATAGTTTTACATGGACTTGCGCAGAAATTGAGAGAGAAAAATCAAAAGGCTTTCTTTTTGCTGTAGCTTGGACTTAAGAATGCATTTGAGAGATCAGGTACTATAGCTTGCAACTATCACAAGGTGTATTAACTAAAACTGCTTCCTTTCTGACACTGTTTCTTGAGTGAATAGAAATCATATGACTCAGACCTATTAGACCATGACATAGTTGGTAAAGATGTACTCTAACGAATGCAGTATGAGTGATGAAGCATAATAAATGTTAATGGTGAAGAATTCTGTGTTAGAACTTGTCACTTGGATAGGAATTACAGGTACTATAATAGATATAGGTTCCTATAAAACACACAACTAGTGATCTGTAGTATGATAATCAGGTTTAAATGGTAAATCTAAATTTGTCTCATTCTGATAGTCCAACGAGCAAAGCTTTCTTTGTTTGATGGAAAGGTGAGTGAAAATGAGAAAGGGAATGATAGAATATGTCAGATATCTGTCTGTGTAGCTTGCTGTGTCTGATCCTTTCCTGAGCTGATTTTGTCTACTGGCTGTTAATGGAAAATGCAGTTCAGAAGTGTAACTTTACATGTGATGTTTGTGAAAGGCTGCAGATTAATGCGCTTTGAAATGAAGCCATCTAGTCAGGGATCAACAGTTGCTTTATTTGAAGGTCTGATATGTCTGCTAGGCTCTGGACCAGAGATTCGGAGTTTGCTCCAGGTCTGACAGAATTCTGTATTTAATACACAGGCCTCTAGGATTACATTGTTTGAGCTATTAGAGAGAAATATCT